>JANHFK010004362.1:95013-105165 GCA_036250565.1 Sibynophis collaris
TTCGAACCTGCAGTAATTGCAGGCATCTGGTGTTAATAACAGGGTGCTTTAGTCCACTGTACTACCAAGGCTCTACATGCAATCACTTCTATTGATTGCAACACCTGACTCCCATTTCCCCCTTCAAATAAATTGATAATCTTAAAGAGGTTCACATACTTTTGACACAAACCAATGTACAGCTTTAGATACTTTTTTTCCACGATAAATCAATGAACAAGTATGTTTTGACTCATTTGTTAATTGGATTCTCTTTATTTATTTTTAAGACATGTATGGAGAATAGATCATGTTTTAGGTCATCTTTGTGCAGAAATATTGAACATTCAAAGGATTCACAAACTTTCAAACATCAGTCTCATGAGTTGAGTACTAAAAATGTCTTTTTTTTTTCCTCCTCCCAAAACTGCATCTTTTGAAAAAAAATGATTTTAACATTACTTCTGGAGAATGTGTGAACAAAACATATTTTTACTGGCATCTTTTTAAAAATAAGGGTGGCGTTTAGCCTAATCTGGTCATGTCATTCACAACTTTCTCAAGGACTATATGCAGGTTCAGCCAAATACTCAGTAAGTTTCACTGGCATTTGAATTTCATTCAGATCAGAACATCAAAACTTATTTTAAATAAGTAGTGTTTTCTGACTTCGACTCTATCTACCTTAGACTTCAATCCTGTCCCTCTAACTTGCTCGTCATATCATTTAGTAGCAGACACATCTTTTTATTAGGGAAGCTTGAGCCAAAGTAGAAAGCTTGCTGTTCCACATTTTCTTTCTTAGTCTACAGCCATCTATTTTGATCAATTGTTCTTCTGAATCATTTATCTTCCTTTAATTTTGAATCTAGTGGAGGTTTTAGTCTGCCTGATGTCTTGTCTATAATTCTGTACTATCTCAGTATACTCTTCCTTGATGATTTTTTCAGCTCCTGAATGTTTATTTTCACTAAACTTCATGCAGGTATAATGGCTTCCTCTGCTATCACCTCACTGAAATTCTCTCCCTAAACTCTTAGTTTCCCTAAACTCTTTTTCCCCATAAACCTCTCCTGCCATGAAATCTTAATATATTTAGTTTATTAGAATATTTTTATTAAAATGTCCAAGATAATGCTTTCAACTAGATTTAGTTTGATTTTCCCTGAAATCAAGAACTCTTACCTTTGCATGATCACTATCCCCAAATGCTCTTGCTACCTTTACTTCATTGACTAAGTCTTCACTTAGTGTAGGATAGCTGATCCTCTTGTGTCTTCCTTCAATCTCTGAAGGAGAAAATTGTTAACAAGAAAGGTCAGGAATTCCTGGAAGGATCACACTTGGCAGAGCTTCTCTCCCAAGATATAATCCCCCAATAACTATAACTTCACACAACATGGAAAAATCTATAGTTTGTTTTTGGGAAATATAATTTATTTCTCGTTTCCATAAGCTCACAGTAAACATAATCAACAGTGTTACTTCTATTTATTCTTCCATCTACAGTATCAACAAATTCATTCTATTCGATTTCTGAATGAATACTTCTAATGCACAGTGGAACTTTTATTTCCTTTCCATTGTTTTTATTTCTTTTGGAGGGGAAAGTTATTTTTCAATTATGTTACTCAGCCAAATTGCTGACAAACTTCTTTCGACAACACACAAATCTTTATTTCAGGAGATTCATTCATGAACTAATCTGTTCCTCATAATAAGGAATAATCAATTCTCCTCTTTGCCATTTTGCAGATAATAGCTACACACCCACTCTTCTTTGGAGATTCATTCCCTGTCTCCTATTCCATGGCCTCTCTTTATCATATTTTGTTCACATTTCATCAGTTCAGTTTGTAGAAATAACGCATGTCTTTCTATTACCACATTCATGTTCCTGAAATATATACCGGTACTTGCATTTTGAGTATTATAATGCAATATAATGTTCAGAGCAAAAAAATATGTATTACAGTCTTTGCTAAATAGAACAACTTTTGTGGTTCCGTAACATGTCTTAATTTCACCGAACATTTAGTAAATCACTTCATCGTATTTTGATTTCTATGTTAATCAGATATAGGCTGGCTAGAATGTCTATTACATGAAACCAGAGTAGGTGGATCTCATTGGACTGAGGTTATCAAAAGTGCAATGCTATGGCTTTCAATCCTGGACCCAGAAGTTTTCTAGCTTTTTAAAATGACTTTAATGAAGCAATTTAAGAAACTGTTTAATCAAAATTGCTAAAGATAAAATGGGGTGAGTTAAATAATATTTATACCTCAGAAAGTTCAAATTATTCTCAATAAGTTGACAATAAAAAAAGGATATTTAGAAAAGAAAATTATGGAATTTTTTTTCATTTCAGGAAAAAAAATGAATGTTCATGAATAGAACTTAGCAATATCATATGTGGAAAAGATCTTGGATTTCTAGTTGCTGATTGATTTGGTCTTAATCAGCAGTATGATGTAGCAGCTAAAAACCATATATAACTTTAGGATATACCAGCCGGTTATGTCCGGCTTGTGTGTACTGCTAGCGGCGGCAGTGTGTGGTTCGGTGAACCGGTAATGGCGGTGGCACAAGGCTCCGCCCACCTGCCCGGATGTCGTTACCTCCTGGTTTTTAACCCTCTGCGCATGCACAAAGCCTTCTGCGCATGCACAGAGGGTAAAAAATTGGGTGTGATGCGCACACGCAGAATGCACATTTCCAAACTGGTAGGGAAGGTAAGTTGATTTCACCCCGGGATATACTAATACAAGCATAGTTTCCAAATTACAACAACTGTGGTCAGTTCTAAATATCATTCTTAAAGAAGATTTAAAAATATGGAAAAGGCAAAAAGAAGGACAATATAAATAATCAAGAATCATAAAACAAGTATCATAAAAAGAATGATTTAATGCAATAGTCCTCAACTTAGCAACCTGTCTGGTCACTTACCAACCGTTCTTTCTCAAAGCTATTTACAACCAGGTTTAAAAGTCATGAAGGCTGTAGCCACTTACAATGTTTGATGGTCACATGACTGTGATTTACAGCAATTTGTTTGCCACAAAGCGGTATTTATTTCAATTTCCAGCAAAAAAAATGTCCAGGAACCACAAAATGGTTGTAAAATCAGGCATAATCAAATAGTGACCCGCTTAACGACCAGCACAATTTATGATTATAATTCCAGGCTCAATTATGGTTGTAAGTCAAGAAGTACCTGTAAATGTTGTTTTGGGAAAAAGCAGCATTATCCAAGGGTGTGAATGGAGATTACTAGAAATTGAAATAAATACCGGTTTCTGGCAAAAAATATTCACATGGAAGAACAGGATACATTTGCTATTGTTCCAGAATACAAGGCATTAATTACTATAAATGGATATAGGATGTAAAATAAAAGATTCTGATGGAATATTAGGCAATGCGATCTACAAACAAAAGCAATTAAGCTGGAACTAATTACTTGGGGAATTGATAGTCTCTCATTGATTGGACAAATCAAGGAGTCTTGTACAGAGTCTTTTTTAAAAAAAAAAAACCATGGATTATAATAGCAGGGGATTTGCCTAAATAGCTCTATAGTTCTATTTCAGCCTGCACTCTTTTAGTAAAATTCTTACTTTTCAATAACCAATTAGGAGGATATGTTTCTATTTCTAAAGTGAGGAAACGGGATTACTGGGAGAAGAAGAAATCTGTATCTTTTTTTTTTTTTTGTTCAGGATACAACATGTTATATACGTTAGTTAAGCTGAAATGTGACAGTGCAAGTGTGCAATTAAGAGTACTTTAAACAAAACTTCACCAGAACTATTAGATTTGTCTAATTCATGTTAAGAACAGAAGATTCTATGCCTTAACCCGAAATCTAAGAAATTTAAAGTTAATAATTTTATACAATTCCATTTAAAATTTGGTTAAATTTAATTATTTAGAAATCCGGACAGCTACTGACCCTTTAAAAAGCCTTAAAACCTGAATTATTCAGAATAGCATTTAAGAACTGCCACTAACATGTCCCTTATTATTATTTGGTTATAAAAATTTACAAAAGGTTCGACATTTTTAAGAAGGTTATTTCATTTTTATTGTGTTTTTCTATTATGAGTTTGGTAGTTTTTATTGTATTATACAACTGCAGTATATATGGAATGTTACAGTCTAGAAATGTAATAAAATAATGCACAATATTAAACATATTGGAAAGGAAATATGTGATAGAAACAGATTCCAAGTTTCTGTTATATATATATATATATATAGAGAGAGAGAGTGTGTGTGTCATTTTTATTTATGTCATAATTTTATATTTTTATTACATGCCATAAAATTGTTTTTGACCTCTAGGGACCACATTATTGCTACCAATTATATACAAATAATCTGAATCAAAGCAGTTACTTCTATTGTCAGAACAAAAAATAAAGCAAGATATTAAACTATAGCTTCAATATTGTTTAATATAGGAATGGCAATGTTTCAGCAATCAGGAGTTGCATTTTTTTTATATTCGGTAGCAGCTACCTTGTATTCACTTGTACTTAATACATGTTCTAAAGCTTCCCCCCATAACTGCAGAAACTATAAACTTATTGCCTTAATTATGGCTTGTGGAAATTGAGAAGCAAAGCAAATATATGTGACACAAAGGCCTGTACATATTTTATCAATATACCAGGATAAAATCATATGAAATTAAACTAAAGCACTGGAAAGGGGAAAGGGATCAACAGTATATTAACTGCTATATAATTTTAACTGTTGGAAAGAAAAATAATAGTTCACTAAACAAAAAAAAATGCAGTAATTAAGTTAAACTATCTCATTCTATGAAAAATGGCTTTTATTTTTCCAAACATGTGAATCTAAAAACAATTTTGGTTCACTACATCAGTATCTCATTAGCATTTTATTTATTTTGCACATATATCTTTTTATCTGACAATCCAGAACATTTGAAAATAAACACTGTTAACAAACATAGCAAACAGCAGCTCACACAATATCTATTTAATTGGGTAATGACCACACAATTGTCTGAATGCTAAAAACAATTTGAAGCAGATTGCTTCCAGCTGATCTAAATCAATTACTATAAGAAAATATCTGCTTTTGCTTAGATAATTAAATACATAAGAGGCATTCATTAAACCAAATAACATTATTTGTTATAGGTAGTCCTTGTTTACTGACCACTATTTCAGCTACCAATGCTGAAAAAACTAACTTCACAACCAATTTACAACATTTATGATCTTTGCAGATCCTACATTTACGTAATCACCATTATAGTCAGTATATGTTGTCTTATCATCACTTCACTTAGCAACAAAGTAGCTGGTCCCAATTAAGGTTGTTAAGTAAGGACTATTTGGATATTGTAAATATTTTTTTCTAATACAAGTGAACATGTTTCAATATGGGCATTAATCTTAATGAATAAATGCAAGTAGGATCTCTAATAAAATACACATCTGTAGACAATATATTATATACATTTTAATTGGTTATCATTTTCTTCTAAACACTTTTTACTCATTTGACACACAACTTTTGAATGTTGCTAAATACAGCAACAATTTCTCTAAAAGAGTAACATTAATAAAACATACTGTGATTGGTCAGAAGGCTCAACTTTTATATGCACAGTAGCATGCACGCACCCAAAATTATATTTTTTCAAACCCTGAGATTCCCCAGTACATGCTCTTATTATTAAGTAACCCTGTTTAGGTTCAAATTATGTCCATCCCCACCAATGAATTAACTTTTAACAAGGAATGTTGTCATACAGTTATGAGATTTTAGTTTAACACCTGAATAAGAAAAAAAAAGATAAATCTCAGTGTTGGTTCATATAATAATTCAAGGAACCTAAAAATATTGAGAAAAGCAACTTCTATTTGTGTTATATTAGATCTACTAGCTAGGCAACAAAGTAACTGCATCAATATATACAGAGCAATGACTATGAATTTATTGTCAAGGTACTTGTTTGTAAGACTAAGAAAATCACTAAAACACAGACAATTTAAAATCTGATATAGTTTCTGATTATTGGCATGGAAAATCTAAGAATACAAGTATAATTGGGAGCAATTTTGCAAATCAAAACATTCATTATTAGTTCTCCATTACCTTGCCCCTCTGTTCCTCCAACTTTGCCAATTGCGTCAATAAATGCTAAATTTTGTTCTGAAGTATTATCTCTGGAATAAGTTAATTATCATATTCCATAACGAAGCCTGTTCAAGAAGCTTACTCCTTTTCTTTTTGCATAAGAGCTAAGTTTAGTACTCATATGAGAACTCAGTAGAATTCCTCTCATTAAAATGGAACAATAGAACAAACATGATTATGCCTGAAGGCAGCATGTTAGCAATCAGAAAAATACACTGGTGACAACATTCACAATATTTTAATTTTTACAGCCCTCCTTTTTTTTAATCTTCACATCTGTTTTCTAACAAGGTTGAATTAAGAGAAAATGACTGTCATAAAGTCACTGTTTTGTACTTGAGCAAGGAACTGAATCCAAATATCCTAATGAAAATTCCAGAATTTAGTATGTCACAACATTGTTGATCTTCACCCTTCACTACAGAACAGCAGAATACTTTATGAACTTTTTCAATTTTAGGTGGCTCGTGCCTAAACCAAAAACATCAATATTTGCTCCTGATACAGTGAAGCAGGAACTGTTGTAAGGTTATTCTCAAACCACCAAGAAAAAAAATGAAGGACATTGGCAGAAATAGTGGAAGACCAAACGATGGGCAGGCTGGTAAAATATCCCATGTTAGGAGTTTTTGAGGAAAGAAATTGTGTGTTTTCCCCACTCACACCATGCTAAGAATTCTCTAGATTTTGTTTTGGATAAAACTCATAAATGTTTTGCCTTGTGATTCTTTGTATTATGATTGATCAAAGTAGTTTACCAAGCTATGGTATGTCCGTTTGGCGTTCAAAAAAAAAAATATTTTATTCATGTGTTTACTATAGAAAACAGGGTAGGTAGGGTAGGAATATAGCAGTAGAATACTCTATTATCCAAATATGAATGGATACATAAGGAATTTGGCTCCAGTGCATACACTCTCAGTGTACATACAAACAACAAAGTAATATAATCTTAAGATACCAGTAGGAGAAGGGAATGGAAAAGATGAGAAAGGTAATAGTAATACAGCCATAATATATGGGTAGATAACCTTGGACATAAGAAAGTTATGTAACAGAGAGTAAAAAGAATAGAGTAGAAAGTAGAAAGAGACCCCTTTCAATGGTTTAGGAAGAAACTTTTAACTAAATCATGAACAAAAGAGTTCTAAAGCCAATCCATCACAATACCTTCTACTCAAAGAGCAATTTCAAGGCAAGCTAACTGTTGACAGTTATTATTACCACAGCTGTGACAAAAAAAATATCTCATCCTCTATTTCCTCATAATTTCTCTCCATGTTACTGCACAACAATCTTCCTTTATATACAATACTTTAAATTTTAGCAATAAATCGCATTTCTTCATTGATCTTTTTATCCCTTACCTAGCCTTGCATTCATTGATCCTGCTCTGTTTTATTTGTTCTTTTGAATATCATCTATAGCTGAGACTAAGGCTAATGACATTTGTTATTATTGGTCCCAAATACACTATTGTATCCAATCACAACTATAAATGCAGTAGATGAAATATGAATACACTCATGAAGTCTGTTCTGCATGGGCCCATTGAGCAAAAAGTAAGTAAGATCTTAAATTTTTTGTCTGCAATTATGACCTCAGTGAAATAAAATATAAAATGTTCAATATTTTGATAAAATTGATAACTTTAATTCAGTAGAGATTTTCCCCGGTTACTGGAAACTAAATGTAGCCTAAATGTTTAATTTCCCAGGTTCAACCAGTCTAAACTTTCATTTACTGCAAAAGAAGCTGTTAAGAGGATCATTTTGAAACCTCTGTTACTTTTTACATATATATATCAGTCATTAAGTCACTGTTTTTAATGAAGCTTCTTAAAATACTCATTGTTTCACAATTGTCAAAAACAGAAGCCAAATGTTAAAGGAAGTCCATAAACTTTGCTTTCTTTCACACTTAGAAGTTACTTTTATTTGTACTTGTTTATACCTACACTTAGTCTTCCAGTGATAGATTCACAACTTTACAGAGCTGTAATTCAATCCTGAGAAGCAGAAACAAAGGAACTTCATATACTCAAATGGAACTTTAAAGTACACTGGCTGAAATTCTATATTAATCATTATTCTTAAGAACAAACATACTGAATTTCATTTGAAGAAATTTAACCATTTTAAAAAGAATGCTGTGTGCAGCTCAGGTTATATTGGAAAAAAGTGTTGGTAGCAACTCCTGATACTGCCTATATTAAATCAATTAATTAGCTTCTGTATTTTCCAGGATTTCAACTAGGGTTTTTCAAACAGTTCTAATTAGAGATGCAGGCAATTAAATATGGGTAAAAGCATATTACATTCCTATCTTTCTTTTAACTTTTCCTAAAGAATCTAAACATATACAACTTTTATTAGAAAATAACAAATATTCTCTATACTACTTTCATTTATTGCCCATATCTGAACTGAATCCTAAAAATATGCTTACAATGCAGGAGAATAATATGAAAACACTGACACTAAAAAATAAGTGGTGTACCTGATTATCACAGGTTTATTGTTTCTTTCCTGCAGCTGTATCTTCTGATTTTGTAACATCAAAGGATTATATCCAAACACAAACATTGACAGATTTGGAGAATTAGGCGGAACCTACTTGGCTCTGCCAGCTGGCTTGAGGCCCCAACGGTGGAGTATTACACTGGAGATGAATTAAGAGAAAATCCTACTCACCCCATCCCCATTCGTGTACACCATCGTTTAAGTGTAACTTTACATTGGATTGTAATTCTATTTTTATTGTTTATAGATTTTATGGTTTTATTGATTTTCATCTTGTAGGCCACTCAAGAGTTGCTTTGGAACAAAATGGTTAGTAAACAAATTTAATAAATAAACAATAGCAATAGCATTTAGACATATACCGCTTTACAGTGCTTTACAACCTTCTCTAAGCGGTTTACAGAGTCAACATATTGCCCCCAACAATTTGGGTCCTCATTATACCCACCTCAGAAGGACGGAAGGCTGAGTCAGCCTTAAGCCTGGTGAGATTTGAACTGCCAAATTGCAGGCAGCCGACAGGCAGCAGAAGTAGCCTGCAGTACTGCACTTTAACCATTGTGCCACCCTGGCTCATAAGTTTGAAAAGCATATTTTGGTTTGTTTCAAACCAGTCAAATGCTTAAAGAAACAGTTGCAAAATATGAATAATTTTTCTTTTGGGCATTTAAGTATTTATGTACATTATTTTCTGAATAAGTTCAAAAGATCTGAATACTGCAATGTTATGATGCTGTTGGATAGATTCAAATATTTGTTTTCAATATAAAATGTATATAAACATACTCTAATGTTAAATATCATGAACCAACTGTTGGTGAGGAAAGTATTTCAGAAAATGTAATTTTCTTTTTCCAATCCAACATAAAATTCTACAGTAAAGTAAAGGTGCTTGGCAGAAAGCATGATAAATAAGGTATCCATGTATTAATCACTACAGAATTCACAAGAATGCAGAATCTTTAACATTGTATAATATATTCAAGTATGAACTAAAGCAAGTATAAAATAGTAGAGATTAGAAAACATTAATGCTGATTTAAAAATAAGTGCTAATTTAAAAAATGCCTGTAAAATATATTCTGAATAGATTTTAAATTTCATAATAATAATATCTTTTATTCATTAAGCATGAAATTCAGTCAACTGAACATTTAAAATTGTGTCACAAATACAATCAATCCAAATATGATGTTTCCCATTAAATCAACATATCTGCACATTTACATTTAGGATAGTGTAAGCTGCAGAATAGTAATTAAAACAAATCCTTTACATATTTGGAGCTAAAGCTTCTCAGAATGCTGTAGTCTTTATTCTCTATGCAGTAGTTATATAACTCATCATCATAGGTGGAATTAGAGTTTACTGTTTTTCAGACACAATTACCACCTCCGATGGTTCTCCTCTTTCCTCTCCGACCGGACGCAGTTTGTAATGACAGGAGAGCAGAGGTCCTCCTCTCGGC
>JANHFK010004362.1:105829-118052 GCA_036250565.1 Sibynophis collaris
AGAGCACAACATTACCCATTCCTTTGGACTGTCACGCAGCGCACATAGAACGAACGTTCAGGTAAGTACAACGTTCAGTACTTATAATTAAGTGGTAACATTTATCTACCTTTCCTCTAACTTGATGCGGAAGAAATTGTAAGCTTCTTCAATCACAATTCCCGAAACCACATGGAGTTGGAATCATAGAGCGGAAAGTCCACTCCCAGAGCAGCCGGGGCAGATGCAGAGTCTGGCTTTGGGAAGACTCTATAGCAGGCGGCTGGGCCAATCGTCGTCTTCTCCTCTTCTAGCGGCTTGCAGCTGGACTTTGCAAGCCATTCTCCGTGTTCGGATGGTGGCGGTGGCGCAGTTTCCCCATGTAGAGCTGCAGCTCCCTTCACCCTTTGCTGCCTCTCTGTCCCGGCTGCCAGAAGACTCGGCAGCAAGCGACTGGCCCGAATGGCGTCCTCTCTGCTTCCAGCAGCTTGCAGCCGGGGTTTGGAAGTGGCAGAGGAAGCCATCCTCAATGCTGGATGGGCGCCACATGGCGAGAAGTGCTGAGTGGCTGCTCTCTTGCGAGCGGGGCAGGAGTTTATGCCGGGCAGGCGAGGGGGATGGATGAATGGAAGGGAGGTGGCCGAGCGCCAAGAACGCCGGGGAGAGAGAGAACGAGAGGCAGCTGAGGATGGCTCGCAAAACCCGGCTGGAACATGGTGAGGCCTGGGAGGCACGCAAGCGGGAGAGGGAACAAGCGCTCACGCGGCTTGGCGCCTTCAGGCCGCTCGCATTCCCCACCCACCCCGCAGAAGGGGCGAGGCTTGATGGCGCACCGAAGGAGCCTCTCTCTGCCGGACCCCCGATTATAAGGCCAACCGCAAATTTCGGGGTTCAAAAGAAAATAAGACCCTGTCTTATTTTCGGGGAAACATGGTAATCAAGTGATGGACTCAAATACCTAAATTCTCATTTTGCATCCACAGCTAAATCTACCCATTCCTCAGCATAATTCTATTTAATTTGTGCTAGTAAACCTTCAGTTTGTAATTTAAAAAAAGAACACACGTGTATACATATAGAGAGCCATGGTCTGCCCAATTCTTGTAGTATAGAGGTTGACTCTTTAGTTGATGCTACTCCAACCTCAATTAAAGGAAGGGATCAAAAGTAATATTTTGAACATCATAATCATATATCTTCCACCATTTCCCAATCTTTGCCAAACTGTCAGATGGTTACACAATCCCCAACTACTGATGCTAAGAAAGACATAGATGAATCCATACTGTGGATGGAATTTGGTTATTGTCTTTGATACCTAGTATTTTCATTATGTACTATCTTACTTATTAGGTTAGCCTTCTCAAGAATGAACCAACTTCTTCTATCAGTTGAGCTCTGTTCGAAATAAATCTGATTTCTTGGATCTTAAACAGTCTGCTTGCCAAAACAATCAATCCCATTAAATCAACATATCTGCACATTTACATTTAGGATAGTGCAAGCTGCAGAATAGTAATTAAAACAAATCCTTTACATATTTGGAGCTAAAGCTTCTCAGAATGCTGTAGTTTTTATTCTCTATGCAGTAGTTACATAACTCATCATCATAGGTGGAATTAGAGTTTACTATTTTTCAGACACAATTATTAGAAATAGCTTTACATATAATATCAATAAAGCAGTTGACCACTAGTAAAGCTGGCCATTTTTCTCCTATACATTGCTTTAAAAATACCTGCCATTACATAATGTGTGAGGAAAGCTAAAACCTTTCTAAAACCATCCCTGAGGTAGTCTCTCTTATTTGTAGATGTATAGATGACTCTGGGATTAGAACAGTATTCTCTTTTGAAGCTTTAAGTAAATCTGTTAGCAGCCATAGACTTTCAATTATTTACATTAGTAAAAGAAAGCATATTGTAACACACACAGACACAGACACAGAGGAATTGAGCATACATAAAAAAGTTAGGGGATTACCAAAGTTAGGGGATCTATTTTCAACTAGTCTTATTAGGAAAAAGATTCATGGAAACACAGCACACTCTAGTGACAAAAACACACTGCTTTCAACAACACACAAAATGTAAATATAATGCTAGGACGTGGAGCAACTCAAATGATTTGTCTGCTTTCTGCATTTGTGCTTCATATTAGACTAATTGTTAATATTACAGAAGTCAAAATTAATTAATTTGCTTTTTATAACATATATTCAAATGCAATTCAAAGTTTCGTTCCACCCATCATTCAATCCCAACCAATAATTGTTAATATGATTCTGACATAAAGCAAATGCAAAACTAAAAGCTGTAATACCATACAGATCATATTTCTAAACCTGGGAAAAAGGAAATATATTGAAGAAGAAATGGGCCATGCCTCAAAGGCAAACAAACATCTTATCAGAAAGCCAAGATTCAATGCTGCTGAGCCAGGCTAGGTCTGGGCTTTCTTGTGTCCCGTGACTCTAGGACTGCTTCTTAGTTCTGCTTCTTGCAATGTGCCAAGAAATCCAGCTCAGGCACTAAAAGAAGCAGAAGCAATCAAGAAGCAACTCCAGAGCTCTAGTAACCATAAGCCACAGCCTGGGGTACTGCAAGTTACAGAAAGAAGAAGCAAGCAAACTAGAAACAGTCCCAGAATGTGGTGCATCCGGAAGCCCAGTGGCAACCTGGGATGCAGCAAAAAGAAGAAGCAAGCAAGCCAGAAGCACCCCAAAGCCACAGCACTAGCCCAGCCTCTGGCATTACAAGGAGCAGAAACAAGCAAGCAAGCAACAAGCAACCCCAAAGCCATGGTGTGGCCGGAAACTCAGCCCTAGCAAAGCAAGCAAGCAAGCAGAAGCCCGGGAACATCCATTTTTCAGGGAGCAAGCAAAAACAAAAGCAAAAATTAGCCCCAGAGCTGTGGCACACCTGGATGACCAACCACAGCTTAGCCCAGCAACACAGCCTTTTCACCATTAGAAGCAAGAAGGTAGAAAAAGTCAGCTGGGGGTGGCAGAGCGCAGAGGTCTTGCAGTGTACAGTGGCAAGGACAAAGGCAACTATGGCTTGGGCTGGACTGGGGCAGCTAAGCTTCTCAGGGCAATAGGCTGTTTCGTATTGTACTGTGGCTCGGGGGCTTCTTGCAGCCATAGCGTATGGTGTGCCAAGGAGGCCCTGAGCCACAGCACGGCAAGCAGCTTCACAGCACAGTTCTGAGGCTCTTTGCTGCCTCACAAGGCAGGGTGCAGAGCAACCAATAGGGCAGAAACTGGGGGAACGATAGGCTGGTGGGAGAAATTAGAGGCAGTCACTTGTTTAACTGAGACTTGGGACTGGGAGGTGCAAACCTGAAATGGTTTGGATTGGGGTAAGCCTCGGCTAACGCCTGGTGAAATTTGTTTAACGGTTGCCAGTATTTCCGTCACTATGCCAGGCGGTCACATAACATCTCATTTTACGATTGCATTATTTAGCAGTAGAAATTCTGCTCCCAATTGTGGTTGTTAGTCGGGTTCTGCTGGTAGAGCATTTAAAAATCTACAGCCGAGACAATAACCCTAACATCTTTCTAAATTTACTGCAACTCTGGAAAAAGCAAATGAATTGAATCAAATTTAATCAGAACAAAGTGGTAACTTGTATTATTTGGATGGCTGACTTTGTGTTTCACTTCATTTTATTCTCTGTTACCTTAATTGATATAATTAACATAGCAACTTCAGCATAAAGTTCATGATGAATCCAGAAATAAACTGAAAAGAAGCAAAACGTTTTCAAAATAGCTATATAGGAAAACTGTTTTAATCTTGAAATTTTTAGATTAAAATAATTCCTATCTGAAACAACTGCCACCACGAAGAATAATTAGACAAAAAGTATCACATTCTGACTTTCTAACATTGAGGTTCTTTCATAAATTGTAGGAAGAATTATAAATCCTGCCTTTTGAAGATAATTGAGCTATATCCAAACTTACTTCAGTGGTTTCTTGCTCACACAATGGGCCATCCTATTACTCTGATCTGAAATGTGAGTGGAAAATCATGGCACGGATTAACAATCCATTGTATTGGAAGAACAGCAACCTACTGTAGTATATCATCACTAGATAAAACTAGGTTTTTTAAATTTATACTTACATGTATGCCAATAATGCTATTAAGTTCTCATAAAAGCTTATTGTATGCAGGAGGTTATAAATATGTCTCTAATGTTTCTACTCTCCAATATGTAAGCACGAAGTTATATAACCACATTATTTATATATTCACAGTTCACTTTCACTTTTCTATTTTCTGTGTGACAGAGCCCTCAAATAAATAGCTGGCGGGATTGCTAATGTACTCATGATTTATTTCCCACACAAAAAAACAAACAAAAAAGTTAGCCAGAGCTATTGGCAACAATAGCAATAAATGGTCTAAACCAGGGGTGTCAAACTCGATTTCATTGAGGGTGGCATCAGGGTTGTGTTTGATCTTGAGGGGCCAGGATGGGCATGGCCAGCATGACATCACTTGTGTCGGGGGGGTGCTGTGGTGGCCCGAGCACTCTGCCAGCAAAAAAAGACTCCGAAGCTCCATTTTCGACTGGGATGGCCTCCTGCAGGTGGCACTCATGAGCTCCGTTTTCGCTAACAGAAGCACCACAGATCTGTCCATCACTATTTCCAGGACGGCCAAATGTAAGCACCCCATGGGCCAGATTTGGCCCCCAGGCCTTGAGTTTGACACCCCTGGTCTAAACAGTGAAAAAGCACAGCACTTCACTAGTATCTTGGCCAATTTTTATGAACAGCAGGCACGATGATAACTAGCAGATTTAGTACACTATCTCCACTAAGCCACATTTTTATTTTTATTTCTTCTTCCAATTCTGGTTGCTTTGTAAACTTTATGCATGATTCCTGGTATTAGACTGTACTGAATTAAATGTCAGCAATTTTGCATGACAAAGTCATCTACTTCCCATAAATCTGCAAGAAATAAAATACATCACAGAAATATTGTACAATTTAATATAGGAATTCCAAAATCAGATTTTGCATGACATGACATAGGTCTTCTAACGCTAACAATCCTGGAAAGTATAGTATACTCAGTATGTGAGATTTCAAAATGATTTAAAGGCCATGATGACATACATGCTATTACCAAGCTATTCTGTAACTTTTTAAGAATTAATTTCTGTTGTTGCTTGCAAATTAGATATACATTTCTTGTTATTTCTCCTAACAAAAATGATAACAGATCTAGTTTCCAAATATAGGGATATTCCAAGCTCCACTTTATTGTCAAACCTTTAGACTTTATAAAGGTAAATACAGTACTGCTATACAAATTCCCTTAGGTATCTATAAGAGGCACACCAAGTTACCAGTTCTAATATTTTAGCTTTTAAAGAAAAGATGAATGTAATGGATCTTTCAAAGCTAACAAAAGAACAAAACTCCGATTTTATTATAATCCCATGCTCCCCATACTAACTGTTTTGTTCAGCCTCAGAAAATCCCCTAAATTAGTTACTGCTGGATAATATATATATATATATGTTTAACAATACAATCACAGCATTAAAAAAATAGCCTAGAACTATTAACTTCAAAGGCAAAAATGCTTTATGTAGGAGGTCAGCAGATACAAATGTTTCTCTTTTATGGGAAAATTGTTTGTGGCAGCATGATAGACAAAGCTACAGTAACTCTCTTTCTAAGGCAAGAGTCCTTCTAATATAATTGGCAATTGTTCCAATACACAACCCTCACTGAACATCCAGATTCATTTTCATTAACTGTTATCTTCCAGAGATTCAGTATGCAGCAATCCATTACAAATGGTGGAATAACCTCTATATTTATGTATTTATTGGATTCATAAGCCTCCCTGATTCCATTATGACTCTTGGAGACACACAATATAGCACCAAAACAAATAAAAACAGCATCCGGGGAAATAAAAAAAGCAGTCTGGAAAAATAACACCACTTCCAATAAGCCATTCTTTCCCACTGCGGTTCTGTCACCCACTGCAATGATATGTGGGAATGGTTTGGGGAGATGAGGGTGGGACAGAGGGATGCTGCCTAGGAATAATCAGATAAGAGTGGGCATAGATTACAGTTGAATTACAGGCAGAGAAAGAAACTCAAAAGGGAATCTTCCTAACTTATCAGGCTGAATAAGGTGGGGGAAGGAGAGATTGTACTATCAAATTTGCAAGATTGATGTCAGCCTTCCCAAGGTAGACCAGACGGGAAACAAGATCAAGTTAACTAATTTTACTTTATTGTAAGGCTACATTAACAGCAATGTGTTCATTCCTACCAGTCCTTTTTCTCAATCAATGTTCCTAAAAGATATTCCTCTCTGGCCATCAGTCTCTCATTTGGAAACTGTTACACTAATTAATCAGTTAACAATGGGAAAACTCCCAGCAGGGACTTGATGACTGCCACACTATTAGAAACCAATTCCCCTTTTGGCTTCTTTAATCATACATATTAATAACACCGTACAAATACCTAAAGATTGGGATCATGTTATTTCTGTCTCACTTTTCAAGAAAAGTAACAGCATTAACTCTTCCAATTATCATCCAAGTAGCCTCCTACATATTACCAGTATAGCATAGGCACCTTTCTTTCTAGAACATGGCTGTTAAACTCCCGGTCCATGGGCCGGATGCGTCACATGCTACCCACGCCTGGTTTAGCAAAGGGGGAGGGGGGAGTCCTGATACATCATGTGACACCACCATGATGATGTGAGTTTGACAATCCTGTTCTAGAAAGTCCAAGATTAAAACAGGAGAATTTTCAACTCAGTAAACAAATGGACGTCAGGTCCAGTAGGCAACCAATATGCCTTTCCGCAGTTTCTAGTGAAGAAATACTCACATGTTTACTCATACTTCTTATCTGTTGTCTTTACTGATTTAAAACACCATGACACAAATTAGACATGATAGTAGCAGTCACCTCTCTAAAGATATCTCAATCCAGAAAGGAATAAAACAGGATTGTATCTCCCCCCCCCCACACACACAAACATACACACTTCAATATGTATGTACATTCAATAGCTAGCATCCTAAGCAAGGCAGAATTCTACCACCACTATCACCAAAATTTAATAATAGATCGCTGGTAGCACTTCTCTGTGCCAATGTTATGGCTGTCCTTTCTCTAACTCACGTTAGCCTCAAAGGAGTGTATGGATCCTAGCAGATAACTGTACTGAAGAAAGGCACACAATAAACTATTCTAAAACCAAAATTAGAGAACTCTTGAAGGAATTGATATGCTGCAATGCCAACCGCACATCAAAGGAGAAGAATAATCTCGTTGGCTTCATTCATCAAATATCTTGGTATAGTATTTCAATACTCAAGAGTCTAGTGCAAGCAAATTTCTGATGAGGCTAACAATAGCACTAAGTCATACTGGTCTTTTTTATACTTAGAGGAGACAAGAACACGCCTGTGGCTATAAAATTGTTTAAAGTTAAACCTATTTCCCAGATGTTGTATAGCTGTCAGGTATATACATATAGTAACTTAAAGTCCTTAGATATCATTCAGTCCAGATTCCTATCAGTGCTCTTCTGGGTATATTGCTGAATCAAGAATATGCAGCAGTCCATTTGGAAATCTGGATGATACCCCTGGAAACTAGGTCCTACATAGACTGGTTTTATTTTTGACTCAAAATCCATTTTTCTAGTGATTTATTGGTTGCCATGATCCCTCTTAATAATTCTTCCTTTTCCTAGCCAGAGTAATATATACCAGTGTGGCTTCCCAAGGGCAGTCCTCCTGGTCACAGTGAGTCCAAAAAGTAGAGGAGCAATAGAGCAGTAGCTATTTGACACAGCTTTCAGGTAAAAGGGGACAAATTAGGACAGGAGCATTGGCAATAAATAAAGAGGGAACTTTAACCAATTACCTATTCAGTATCACCTGCCTAATGCACTGCAGAGCTTTTTTTTCCCCCTAGTGTCCTTTAATGTTTTGCCCTCTGCAATTTTGGAGGAAAGGTATAATAATATCTCTTTTGCAGAGTGAACCTGGAGGAACCTGAAAGCCTTGCCCATCCATTTCTAACACCTGCTTTTATAGCAATTTGCACCCTCTCGTTATAACTCCACTTACCAATAGTAGTTTCACTCATTCTGGGGATGACTTCTTTTGCTTCCTACCGCTAGACAGCATCCTTAAACATCATTGGGAATGTAGCGAAAAGGTGTTCAGCCCCTCAATATTCATACTGTTTCAACCTAGAACACTCGAGAAAACCTCTAACCCTTTTCACTATAAATGTGTTATTTATCACATGTGAATAATGTGTTGAAGAACAAAAATTTAAGACCACACATAGTTGGTTTTTCTGTCTATGCCAATTAAAAATCAAGAGTGATGACTTTTCAAAGGCATCCTCCCAATATAGCATTTCATTCTTTGGCACTGCTGCAATATTTAAATAGATTGGTTTAGCCTAATATTATTGGGAGTGTTTCTGAATTAATTTCCTTCTGGAAAAGCTACAAGTAGACAATTTTAACTATATGATAAATTATGTTGCCAAATGAAATGGATTAGTAATCAGAGATAGGCTGTCAGATCAATTTCAGATTTAAATTCTTTTCCCTTCACCTGTTCATTAAGCTTCAGATGCATAGCAATCTTAGTGACTGATTATGCATTAACAAGCTGCTCATACAGGGAGATGTAACTTAGTAAACAGACCTTACTAACATATTCATTTAAACATAATTCAGAGCTAATATATTCAGTTCACAATTCAACATATAAACACCCTGTTTCTCACCTAAAGTTTAATTTTTGGCTTGACAGGGAAGTTATAGTTCATATAATTACGATGCAACAAACCAGAAACTTTCTGAAGGTCAAAGGAAACCAGGGAAAAAGTCAAACAATAAAATTTTCTGCTCTGTGCAATTAAAAGAACCACCTATATTTTAATGGGTGTTTCTTATATTATCTTACTCATGCTCTTTTATTTAAGTTCAGTTTTTAAAAATCTACTGAAATATTGAAAAGATGCAGAAAAGAGAAATTGAGATTATCAAAATGCTGGAACAAGTCCCTTTTGAAGAAAGAGATAGGAAGAAAAAAGTGCATTTTTAAAAAATAGAAATATGATAAATTATTCAAGCTGTGGGGGGGAAATTGGTAGAAAAAGGCTTTCTCTGAAATTATTAGAACCTAAGATCATACACTGGAACTGAGTTGTGGAAAACTTAAGACAGATACTTCTTCCCTTAATGTACAGTAGACAGGACAAGTGGCTATGGTAAGATGTAGAGATGGCCACTAAACTTCAGTTTTAAAGGAGTGCTCATATTAATAGATATTAAGAATACAATGTACAACTTCCAGTAACTGAAATAGTCTAACAGCAGGTGGCAGCACCTAACCAGCTTTAACTGATCTTGAAAAAAACTAGGCAGAGTTGGATGTGGTTAGCAGTTACATAAAAAACTTTATTCTAGAAGTGAACCATGGTGAATCATGCCAGAAAAACTGAGAAACTTCCTTTTTCCTTTTTCTAGATCTAGATCATGTCAATCTAGTTATTCTGCACAGCGGTCCAGCCATTTTCTAGTCCTGAATCATTCATAAGAAGTGGTTTCTAGTGTTCTAATTAAATACAAGTTTAATAAAAATGACATTCTAAAATGGGATGGATGTGGAATTAATATTATTGTTTTATATTATGTTATCGTTTATTGTTCTAATTTACTTGTTTACTACACTGCAGTGAATTTTCCTTAGAGTACTCTACAATTTAAGTAGTTTATAAACCTTCAGGAAATATAATAACTAAATTTATTAACTAAACTACGGATTTTCCTTGCTTAACATCCATTCATTTAGCAACCATTCAAAGTTATGACAACACTGAACAAAGAGATTTATAACTGGTTCTCAAAGTTCCAGCTTTGTAGTACTCTCATGTCGCAAAAACAAAATTTAGGCACACTAGGACCCAGCTGAATTTACAACCATATTTTTGCCACCTTCCTACCTACTATACCCCCACCAGGCCCTGCCCACTGCCGCCATTTCCACTACATCAGGATCCCCATCCCCTGGGCCTTTAACTTTTTGGAACCGGGCCGTGGAAGTGGTGGCCATGCACGTATCTCCTCTTGGGCGAGCAGTGGGGGGGGGGGTGACTGCCACTCATACAAATGGAGTTGCACGTGTGCTTGCACACCATTCGTGCGGAACATCCCCTCTCCCCCTCCACTGATCCGCAAAGCCATAAAGGTTGGCTCCATACCCGTAGTGGATCAGCCAGAGTATTCTTTTCTTACTGACTTCTTTCCCAGCAGTACACCTGGAGCCTCTTTTTGTGCCCACCTCAGGACTTCTGTTCATTCCAAAAGGGGCTATATTTCATGCACCAGTTTTCTTTTACATACCAGCTAGGTCCTTCTTTCATGAAACAAGGTCCTAGACAGCACATAGGAAAATTCCGAATGATGCACAGAAGCTCCAATTACAGAGGTATAAAGGAAGAAAGTTTTTGTTGCTTTTCCCCCCTGTATTTGTGTTAGTTTTTATGTTCTCTTTATTTTTTTAATAAATGTATATATATATAAAAAGAAAAATAATGAATTAGCTCATTTTTATCCAATCTAGTGGCCTCCAGATAGAAACTGTAAATATACCTAGACAGAGTACCTGAAATTTCAAATTCTGGTTTGATAATTGAATTTAGCATAACATTAACTACCTTTGACCATCATTACATTAATATCAGTTCATAACTGCAGTGATAACAACAGAGCCAAAGCTTAGGATAAAACAGAAACATATTCCAGAGTGCAGGACACATATACAAGGCATTTCTTGCATATATTTTCAGAATATGAGCAAATTATTTACAAAACCTTTTAAAAATAAGAAATTTGAGAAACTGTAAAATCATCTGCAACCAAAATTCAAGCCACAATTTCAGGAAAAAGAAAGAACAAAAATTATAAATTTTTACAAACTCATATATATACACCTACATAAAGATAATGAAGGCTGTCCATTTTATAGAAATCCATATTTTAAAAATAACTTATTTATTCCATTCATAATGTATCTCAACCACACAAAAATCTCCTTGCCTTTCTTCCCAAAGTATTTAGTCTGACAGCTCCTGACAAAAAGCTCAGTAAGATTTGAAAAGAGGGATACATTTCATTGTAATGCATTAGTTCATTACTCAACTGACCAGCAGAAATTAAATTACAATTAAGCATTCAGCAAAACAATAGACATTCACCTATTTTATGAGGCCACAAATATGAATTTCCTTGGGATATATTTGACAATAGAGAATGTTAATATTATTAGCATCAACTAAGGCCACTTTTCCCCCACATGCATTATTCTGGAGATTTCCAGAAGTTTCTTAGAACACTCAACCACTAAGAAACTAAATATGACATGGAAAAGTATTATAAAACCTACCAGCATTAACTATGGCATCAATCTCAAGCACTGTGATATCACCTCTGTATAGGGAGACTTTTTCACTAAGACTTTTCTGCAGCAAGAAAGCTTCATTGGTGCTGTCTTCTATAAAGAAATAGAAAAGAGTTTAAGGAATGGTAGCCATCCCCACATATTGGAAAATGAAAAAAAAAAGTCAATTATCCTATTACTATCAGTTTAGTACCATAAACATTAAACTAAGCATTACAAATGTATATATTTTAATTTACATACTCAAATACTTAATATATACAAATATAAACTATGCCACAAGTTTCAATGTACAAAGCAGTTCAACCCCAACATTTATTTATTGTTTATACTCACCTTTTTTGTTTCTGTTTACCAAACCTGAAAGGGTACAAGTGGTCCTCAAGTTACAATGACAATTGAGCTCAAAGCTTTTGTTGTTAACCAAGGCAGTTTTTGTGTTTTGCCCTATTTTACAACCTTTTGGCCACAGTTGTTAAACCAATCTCTGCAGTTGTTAAGTGAATTATACATTCATTAAACAAATCCCCCGCCCTCAATAATGTTGCTTATCAGAATCCAGCTGCGAAGTTTACAAACTGTGGTCTCAGAACAGTGCAACTGTCATAAATACATGCCAGTTGCCAAGCACCTGAATTTTGTTCGTGACCATGTGGATGCTGCAATGATCCTAAGTATGAAAACTGGTCCAAAGTCACTTTTTTCAGTTCTGTTATAATGTTTGTAAGTTGAGGACTACCTGTATAACAA
>JANHFK010004362.1:200516-213597 GCA_036250565.1 Sibynophis collaris
GATTGTTTTTTCCTTTTAAAATGATTATTTGATTTTCCCCTCCCTTTAAAATCAATAAAACTTTTTTCAAAAAAAAACCAAAAAAAAAACCAGTAGGGCAGAAACACTTTCCTCCTTTTGTCTGTTCAGATTAGCTTTAAAGAACAATTTGTGCTGTCAGAACAGAGCTGTTGACGAGATTATTTTTGCAGAGTCCCATTACAGTTTTAAATAGTCACAGTTGTTCTTAAACTAAGTTTGAGAAATGAACGTCTAGATTGCTAAATGTCAGTTGCTTATGAATCCACGTATATGCTGTTGCACTTTTGTTGTCAAACCAGGCTTATTTGCTATCCTGGTTTGGCTCCCCATTGTTATACTTTCCCAGTTCAGATACTGAGGTAAATAGTGATTCATATGAAAGAAGTCACTGTGCTGGAATACATGTGGAGAAGAAAAACCTCACATAACAATTTCTTTAAAAGACAACTTCTCAATTAGATGAGAAAGGTAATTAGGCTATTTCATATTTTAATGTAGCCATTTTACAATTATTTGTTGAAACTGGTTTCTTCCCTTTTTTTTAAACGTATCAAAGCTTTGCATCCTGAATTTCCTCTTACGGTATATGAAAAGCTTTTTGTAACTAAACCTTCTCAGATGCCCTTCTGTAATCAAAGTACTTGTAAAGGTATAATTAATATATCATAATATGGCTATGGCCTGATTTCGGAGTAATTTTTTTTAAAGAAAAAAACCTCTGTACTCACGTATGCATGTGAAATCTGATATCCTACTTGGTCTTGGTAGGTTAATTAACCATTCAAGTATAAATCTAAAATATTGCAGTCTGTGAAGTAAAAATACATCTCATCTAAAACAAGTTTAACTCGTTTAAGTTAAATATAAATATTTAACAAATAACAAATCTAAATCTAAAATGATGAATAAAACGTAAGTGATTATTCCTGTGACCAGTTATGCCTTGTTTTCATGGTCACTCCCTTAAATTATGCCTAGAAAATTGAAGGGTTTAAGGTAGACGGTGAAACATTCATTTTCTGGCAAATCACTCAAAAAAGATATTCTCCTCTCCTCAACCATCTGAAATTTACTAGTTGTTTCTCAGGATAGTCCCAAGTACAGGGCACTCGTCTGGCCTTAATAAAAACTATATGAATGACATTTTCTAGTTTTAAACCAGGAGAAAAAAGGCAGCCTATTCTTCTGATGGAAATATTGTTCTTTTTCATGGGTTATTCTGTATTCCTTCTGAATTCAGCTGCAAGATAAGTACTTCAAAACTATTAATGAGGTACAAGAGAAGACTGCCATTATCTTTAAAAAATGACAGGGCTTCATTTTCTCTGCTTCAGTCCTTCTTTAAATACATTTTCTGCTGTCTGTTTTCATACCATTGTTAACCAACAACATATAGTTACCAGGACTAGAAAGAGGGTGACTATGTATACTGATTCCTATTTACATATTGGAAACTCCAATCTTTATGCAATCTACAGATTGGATAGGCAGGAAAATTGGGTGGAATCCAACAAAATGTGGCAAGGAATTGTTCAAAAGGACTAATTTATCTGGCTTGCTGAGTAAGAACTGGGTTGAATCCAGTGGTGAAATGCTCCCAGTTCTGTCTAGCTCGCATGTGCCCGTAGTGGTGGCGGTGTGTGGTTTGGCGAACCAGTAGCGGCAGTAGCGCGGGGCTCCGCCCACCTGCCCAGACATCATTACTTCCTGGTTTCTAACCCTCTGTGCATGCACAAAGCCGCCTATGCATGCGCAGAGAGTCAAACATTGGATGTGACGGTGGCTCACGTGTGAGCAGAGTGAGAGCGCACTTCTGAACCGGTAGGAAAAGTAAGTAGATTTCACCCCTGGTTGAATCCAACTTAGTAAGTGCCAGTCAGACCACTCAGAAGAAGTTACCGTTGATGGTTGTTTTTCTGAGGGTTTTTTTTTGCCTGTTAGTGAAACTTCACACTCAGGCAACATACTATCCCATTCAGATTTTAAAATACTGGTTTGGTGTAAAGAGCTGCTGCCTGTGTTCTTTCATTGGTTGCAGGTCTAAAAAAAAATGCTGAAGAAATGGTAAGAAACAAGCTAGAAGGCAAGGATAATCTGACTCCCTGGCAGCAATTTCTAGAAAAGAAGAAAGAGAAAAGGAAAACGAAGAAAAAGGAAAAGGTAATTTATGATCTAAATTATGCAGTTTTAAAGGTTTCTATCTTCGGAAAACCCTGAAGAACGTGTACTTATTTTAGTACACAGACATTTTTTTTAACTAGGATCCTTATGCTGTGACTCATTTCAGGCTAGGCTTATTGGGAGGTAAGACTGTTTTTCAGAACATTTCTAATACATGGCTGCACACTGCAAGGGAACCCATGGATATTGGGTGCTGTCCCTCAGGGAGTTTTATTTGTTTATCATTTATTTATTGTTCATATATGTATGTCTCACCTTTAGAGAAAAAAGAAAACCGTGGATGATTTGCAGAAAAAAAGGAGAAAGAGATGCAAAGTAACAATTTCAGTTGATAAAAGTTAACAAAACTCAAATGTTTAGCTATATGTATACTGTTTTTTCAATAGCTGTGTTTTTAGCTATTGATGGCTACATTCTTTCATGAAAAGCCTTTTGACAGTATTGAAGCAAACAGAGGTTGAATTGATAGATCAACTTAGGTGGAGATAACCATTGGTGTACATTCTTGCTCTGACAATTCTTTTTTTCCGCTATCAGTGACACTCTCTTTCTCTCTCTGGAGTTTTGGAGAAGAGACATTTTACTAATCTCTTGCATAAGAGATGTGAAGTTTGTCCAAAGGATGCAGGTTTTAGAGCTTAGAAACGAGAGTTCTTTGCAATGTGAGTGTGAGATGATCCAATCTAAATAGAGCTATCCATTAGTAGGGTGTTGCTCTGAAGAGCTGTGTTTCCCCAATTGCCACTTGTCATGCAGTGGGATGCTTGAGAATGCCTCCAAATGACTTTAGTAGTCAGGCTGGTTGATATGGAATGCTTTCCTCAATGAGCCCCTTGATATTTCTAAGGAATTTTTATCTGTAAGAAAGTTAATTTGAAACCCCACAGTTTTCTTGTTAATTGAACTGCATTAACAAGAGTATAAGATGGCAAATGATTGATCATCAAGAAATCAAAACACTTTTTCTTTTGCCTTTGATAACCTTGTGAATGAAAGATAAATTATGATTAAAAGAAAAATAAATATATTAGCTCTGCAAACACATCTCCTTTGATACTATGTCCTTGATAAGTTCTCCATCGCTAAAGGGAATGTTCATTAGTGTTGTTTGAAAAACCATCTTGAACTGACAAGACCTGAATAAAAATGATGGCTTTTTAAAAAAAAAATCTTAAGCAATAGACAGATTTTCCCTGCTGATTTTTGTCTTCTTTTTAACACTGGAAAGCTCATCAAAGAAATAAACATTTTGGGATTCGGCTAGCAAACTGATTTCAGAGTCTCCATTATTAGATTTTCTCATTGAGAAGTCAAAAGTAGAAATTGCAGACATGTCTTTATTTTAAGATTAATCTTCTTCTCTGAGGATTTGTTAATTCTGTATGTATTTCTTTCTTCACAATGTGTCAGATACACACACAGATACACACATGCACACACACACACACACACACACACACTATAAATTGAGTTTCAGAGTGTACTTTATTTTGGAAAAGTTGATCAAGCAACTTTTATGACAACATTAGATAACCATCTGTTTGAAGATACAGTGCTTGAATTTGAGCTTATGATTATTATGATTTTGAGTTATATGTATGATCTCTGTAATTAAGAAAGTGGGCTATACATTATCTTATGAAACTTGTAGAAGGATCAATGCCTCATATCAGATGGTTATGCCAGGATACACATCTCAGACATAAAATGCATAACTTCATGAGTGAGAAGGGCATGTTCTGTCCATGTATACAGTTAGATTCTGCCCAATCCCACCCTTTCAACTGAAAAAAATGTTTAATCCTTTTAGATCAAAGAGAAAAGTTGAGTAATGGGGCCAGGAAAAAAGAGAAAACTAACTCTGTTCTTTTAAGCCCCTGATTAAAGGTTGGAATCTACAGGAAGCTGAAAAAGTCCAGGAAAGCCAGAGAAGAATTTTTGCTCCAGAAACTCATTTATCTCTAAGGAATAAATAACAAGTCTAGCCAGAAAATGGCATAAGAATTTTGATTTTTGATTTTTTTTTATACGTGGTATTAGTTAATCCTTCTAATTTCTTACGTTTGTTTCTCTATATAAATATGCAGTTCTGTGCAACCTCAGTCATATATTTCTACCGCATGATGTGTATCAGATTAGTTTCATTTTATGGTCAGCATAGCATATGATTTTGTAAATTTCTTAAAGATAAATGGGGTTTCATGGACCACGTCTTTTCTTGTTAAAGTTTGATTTTGATCATGGTACCTATTGTGAGAGTGATCTGTATCCCAAAGGAGGGCTGTGAAATACCTAGTTTCACATCTTTATGCTATATAAACTCTGTCTCCCCCATCATTTTTACATTTTAACAGTCTATGTCTCACAGATACACCAGGTGAGGGGTTTCCTAGAAGATAGGTAGTGAGAGCAGGAACTACCAAGCTGTTACAGCAAAGTATGAATAGGGTCAGATTCTGAAGATGCAAAGTGCTTTTGGGAGAGGGGCTTGAGACCTGTAGGCTTCCATCCTATAAACAGATTTATGCTGCTATATATTTTTAAGAGCTATTTATTCACTTCTTCTTATTAATAATCTGTTTTTCCTCCAGTCTAGACCTTGTAAACGGGTCTGTCATTTTATCTTCATAGCATCACTGAGAGTCACTAAAATGAGAAATAGTGACTTGCTATAACCATTTAGTAAACATTAAGTCAAGTGTTTCTTTAATCCAAACCTGTGCTATAGTCATTAGATTCCCCCACATGATTACGTTGTGATTATCTCAGCATAAGCTCAAACTTAATCAGTGTTTCTAAATACGTTTTTTGAAAGCATTATCCTATCTTTCCCATCCTTTTTCAAGACACCTGTAGTTGAAATGATTCCTAGCTTTAGAAAACACTCCCCCTTTTTTCCATTCCATTCCATGGAATATTTATTCTGAAAAGGACCTGTGATATGTAATGAATAAATGGTAGCTTAGTCTAAGAAAGACAGAAAATATTCCTACAAATATCCCAGTGTCTTGTTTACCATAGTTTTCATTCACTAAAAAATAGGGAAATGGATTTGAATATTGTAGATTCTCCTATCATTCTTGACTAGACAGTTTATGAGCCATCAAAATGTAGGACAAGAATCCAATAATACATTGTTGTCCTCCACAAACAAGAGCCACTTAAGCAAGGTGCTTGTTCTTGGCTGATTTCTATATGAATTCATAGCATGCTATAAGTTCTGTTGTTCCCCAATTCTGCAAACCTATAAACTGGTCTGGTCCCCAGATTTCACATTGGTTCATCAAAATGGCATGAAGACAAACTTATTTTATTGCATGAAGCTTAACTGACACCTAGTTTAATAGTTAATAAAGATAGGCATGTGATTCCCTCCAGATGTTTTGATGTGTGAACTCCCGTGTGGCGAATTGTAAAGTATTGTAGAACTAAGATATTTGCAAGGCATTCGATTCTTTACCCATAGATTCAGACAAGACCAAATAGATCCAGGATTGCATTTTATGCAGATATGAAATTTATTGCATGGTGTTCAGCTGCCTCAAACTTGTCTTACTGAATTGTTATGAACATTGAACAAGATCAAGAAGACAAAGAATTTAAACATAATAGAAACAGAAGTGTCCTTGCATAATATCTTGGTATGTTTCAGAACTTCAGGGTTATCCTGAACATTGGGAAATTAAGTACACAAATGCCACTTTTTGATCTTTGAAAATTACTGGGTTACCAACATTTCTAATAAAAGTGAACTGAATGGATTACACATTCTCCACTAACAAAAATTATTGTATTCACTTTTTTTTTTTTGCATTGCTTCATTTTGTGTGTGTATGTGTGTGTATTTCTATAGGGCAATCCTGCATCATTTTGTGCTAGCAATTCAATTTTTACCATAATTTTCTTATGAAGCATTTCTTAAACTGTCTATATAGATGCCTATAGCCCTTGGTTGTCTTAATCTCAGTAAAGCAATTGTTTGAAATCACTTTCTTCCTCTATGAAGGGCTTGTGCCTTGGGATTACTTCTTGAAACTTGTTTTGAATAATTTATGCTTGATGTATTTAATCACATTACTACCAGTAGTATTTAATACTGAAAATATAGTGTGTTTTGTTTCAGGCTGCTGCTGCTAAGGAAACGCTGAGTGAAGATGAATGCCCATCTGATATTGATTTTAATGATCCATATTTTGCTGAGGAACTTGGGAGACCAGGTTAGATGTCAGTTTTGCTATCCTATATTGTTAATGATACAGTACATGTCAAATGTTTTATCCAAGAAGTTCTGACAAAAGCAGTCATTAGGTGCTCCTTTGGCAGCTTTGTACTTGTTATATGTGTTAAAAAAACCTGTTTTTTTGTCATTTAAAAGTAGGAATAAGAGCAGAAAAAGTAACGGACCATTTTTGAATAATGCGGAAATAACAGAATTTTCTAATTTTGTCTGTTGCTACTGTTGTTCATTTGAAATTGCTGGAGAGGGAAGGAATTAGTAAATCATATCAAATCAGGATAGAAAAAAAATTACAAGTGAAATGTGATTATATTCCAAAAATACTTTATTGTACGGTGATAGGGCAAATTCAGCACATAACTGCAAACAATGCTCAACCTCTGTGGCTGAAACTGTTAATAGACTTTATTAGGTGTAGCCAGCAGGGTTCTTTAATTTTCAGAGATGGTGTTCTTGCATTTTATACTCTGGAAGCTGCTTTGACCGACTCCTGATTTCAAAAGTAATTTGCCTTGTCAGGGAATTGCTTCTATATAAAATAACACCAGGTCAAGTACATTACAGAAATTGTGCAGCACTCTAAATTGTGCTTTTAATGTTTTTAATTATTGAAAGGTACCCATTAAGCAGTGTAGGTAGTTTTTGTGTTTGCTTGCTTGCTTATTTGTAGCCCCAAAAGCACAACGGTTAGGATACAGCAATATCAGAAGAGGAATAGGGTGTGTGCATGCAAGTGCTTGTGCACATGCATGCACGTTTTGTGTGTGTGTGTCTACGTATCAACAACAGAAATCTAATGTAAGTACTATTCAATTAAACTAATCTAAAAGTGAAATGCCTAGTGGAACAACACTAATTTGGCTGGTTTTAGAAACATCTTTAGAGTAGTTGCTTTCCATACCTGCAAAGAAATAATCTTCCATGAAATTGAGGCCACCATTGAGAAGGCGTCTCTTCTGTCCCACATCTGGTGAAGGAGAGGTACCTGCAACAGAGCCCTTTTAAATGACCAAACTAGATGGGGCAGATGTGATTTTTGAAGCTGTTGCTTGATGTATACCGGTGTATACATGGTGTGTACTTCAAAGGTGATTGAAAGGTGATAACTGGTATCTTGAATTGAGACTATGGGCAACCAATGATTTCAGAACAAATAGGCTTATAAACCAGAATTTACAGAAATTAAAGAGAAATGAAAGGAGTCAGATTGTTTTGTATAGTTAATATATTCAGCTTTCTAGCAAAAAACAAAACAAAAAACATCTGCAAGATGATGAATTTATTATTTTTTAGCCTTGGAAACAAAGTCTCTATATATTGGTAGACACACTGCATTGCGGTTTGTTTTTTTCCAAAAGATTTTCATATAGCTTTGATACAGGAACAAGCGTCTTGAATGAATTACTTACAGATATTTCCTATGTGCTTGCCAAGGGAGAAAGAAAGAAAAAGCAGCTTTTACATAATGTTTACTGCACATGATGTTACATTTGCTTATTTTACTTCCTGAAACATGGTTTGAGATTTTTCTTCTTCTTATGTCTAGCATGCATCCCCCCCCTCTTTTTTTCCTTTTTCTCTTTTCAAAAGGCTTTGCGAGATTAATATTTGTATTCCCTAAGAATCTCAGAAATTAAAAAAGGGCTATTGGGGTAAATGTTATCCATTTAAAGTACTTCAGGCCACCCTTTATAGCAGGAGTCCTTTGTTTTGAGGAAAATAATCTCTGACTAAATCTTTCCCCCATGAAGATGATTTGTGTCTTATTTTCCACAGATAAATTCTATTACGTTTTTAAAGCCTGACATTTCAGAACATTTTATATTATCTCTATTAGAGACCATTATTTATGTGTGTTTTAATACTTAACATTTATTTCTGCTTAGGTTTATATAAAACAATAAAGAAAGGAGAAGTTGTTAAAGAAGAAGAAGACGATGTTGAAAAGCAGAAGGTAGGAGTCACTTTAAAGAAATACTAATGTTAGATATAGGAATGAATACTTTTAATAGTACTTGTGCTGCCTGGGATAAGCAGAACCTGCCTTTTGTTCATAAGATATCAATATCTCAAATATGAAAACAAACAATTGCATCCTTAAGGCTGAAAATAGATGTGAGACTACAGTCTGAGACACACAATCACTTTCAGGAATTAACCAAAATGTTCCCTTTATTACTGCTTTTTTTTTTTTTTTACAAAAAAAAAAAATGGCACTTACATTCTTGTCCCAGTTTAGAAACTTATCTCATGTGGGTCTTTCCAGTAGTAACAAGACCGGTACAAATATTGGCTTTAGTAATGCTAAAGGATTAGCCGTTTTATCTTTTCGCTGAAGCCTTTATTATAGAGAATTCCAGAGATGAGGGAAGCTGAGCAAGCAAGGTTGAAGAATATCAGTGTCCAAACATAATGTGCTTTCATTTTCACTGTTGCTCTTTTGATCCATCAGAAGAGGAAAGATCAAATGAAAAGGGGTGCTTGGGAAGAGGAACCGCTTAAAATCTCTTTAAGGGAGAAATAGGAGAGTCTTCTCTCTTTCTTGCTGTCCCAATCCATGTCTAAACAGTAGGAGAGAGGAGCAGATGTCAACACTCGCCCTCTTCTTTTTTTTTTTCTGTCTGGCTTGTGCGTGCCGGTAGCGGCAATGGCGCGTGGTTCGGTGAACCGGTAGCGGCAACACGAGGTTCCGTTTACCCACCAAGACATCATTATTTCCTGGTTTTTAACTCTGTGCATGCGCAAAGCCTTCTGTGCATGCGCAGAGGGTCAAAAATCGGACATGACGATGTCATGATGGAACGTGCACTTCCGAACCGGTAGGGAAGATAAGTAGATTTCACCCCTGCTGCAAACGTTCTTTGAGAAAATCGGTATGTAAACTACTTGTAAATACCACAGTTTACATTACTTTGCCGGTACATTTATTAATTTATGCATCTGGCTACTTGGCTTTGTATAGATATGATTAATGATGAGCTGCATGTCATCTGGAGATGCTTAATGTACATGAATATCAACCAATGTGCTGAAACAAGAAGCAGCTTATGTTGCAGGAAATCGGATGACCCCCTAATTAAAATGACTATGAATGAAAATTAGTGGCTGGGAAAACCTAATAGAAAAATAGAATGTATTTCTTATTCCTTAAAAAAGACATGAGATCGAAGTTCCATTGGAAGAATGGATGTCACTTTGTGAAATGATTCTCTTGTATTAGCCAGTGTAGCAAGATTTGTGGACAATAAATCATAGGAAGACTTTCTCAGAAACTCAGCTTTCTTCTCATTTCTGAAATGTCTACACTTGTAATATGTTCCAAGGGTTTGCCATGGAGTCTGAATCAGTTTAAACATCACCAGCATCTGTGTGAAAGGCAATGGAAAATGTTTCCTCAGGGACATTACACATAATGTCATGATATTGCATATGTTTGGAACAATACATGGCAGCTTTGAAATATCTGTTATTTGTGATCATGTTTAAGCAGTTGCCAGATGTTGACTGTCATGTTAAGGTACTGGTGAAGTCTGAATAGAGCTTGACTTCTAGTGATTTGAGGAAAAACTCCATATTGTATTTCTGCACCACTGTGGAAGTACTTTGCTGTTGTTTCCAGAGTGTCCCCCCGCCCCCCCAGTAAAATTTGCAATGTTTCCTGGTGGCCTCTCATTTAAACAATAATAAAATCTTGATTAGTTGTGTAGGACGAGCCAGGATTTGCTCTTTCTATGCCAGTTAGGTTATAGTAGTGAGACATGCATTTTTGTCTTTTTTTTCATGCTTCAAAAAGGTGATTGTCTGAAACTGGAACATTTTGACTTGGGAATATTTTGAACATATCTAATAAGCACAATCAGAGCTATCATGTGTAAATGCAAATGCTTAATTTGTAGATATGTAGATATGCCAAAAAGTACACCATTTTCAAATTTCTAAAAAGATTAGCTGCTTGTTTTAAAAGCATAACAAATAAATTACGGAGATTAGAATTCTTAATCTAGTTTTATTGCAGTGAGGGTGATACTATTAATTGCTTTTTCTTTCCCTTTTATAATAAAGCGCTCTTATCCTTGCTAATAAAAATGTTTTGTAAATAGAGAGGCTATTACGATTGTCCCAGTCCTGCATTAGCACTTCAGTCTTTGACTGAGAGATAGAAACATCTGGAATCTGTATTACTTGAAGTGGGATACAAACAGGGCCTTTCTGTTTTGATTGTAATAGGCTGAAATGGCTTTGTTGTTGATGATGGATGATGATGAGAAGGAAAGGTGTCACTTCAATTACGACAAGATTGTAGAACAGCAGAACCTGAGCAAAAGGAAAAAGAAGCTGCTAATGAAGAAGGAGGAACTGGTGACGGATGACTTCCAGGTAACACAATGGGCTTCCCTTTTCTGAAATGTAGTAAACACACGGATCATTTTGAATGAATATACACTAATAACCACATGGCTATTAACATGAAAATATATTTTACTATTAATCATTCCCATTGTTTTGAAAAATTGACCCAAATATCACTTAAGCCCCAAGTAATCTTTTACTCCTGAAATCTTATTTGGGTATAATAGGAATGAATGGTACATATTCTTCTTTTGCCCTTGTCTTTTCATGAATAGGTAGAATGTAGGTAAATGGAACAGAAGGAGGCTAATGATAATGATATATCTCACCCTTTTTATAGTCATGGTAGTGAACATACAGTACCTCATACTCCTTCCTCCTATTTTCACCACCACCATCCTGTGTACTGGACCCAAAGTTATCCAACTGGCTTCCATGTCTAGGGGAAGCCTAGAACGCACATGTCTCTAGGCCTACCCTAAACTAAGTGATTTCTTTGCCACTACATTAAACTGGCTCTACATATAAACAATTGATCTAACTTTTGCAGTTCATGTGAAAGGTTGTTCAGAAACAGGCCCAGTAAAAGGAACTCCATCACTTTTAATTGGTAACACACAGATTTGTAATTATGAAGAACAAATCCAAGTTTGATATTTTTCTCCACTTTTATTCTTGTTCTCATCCACTTTGATTCTGTCAATCTAAATATATAGCCACAGAAATCTTTACATGCAAAAGGTTTGTTTTATGTCTATATCCCTTTTCCTGTATTTTTTCCTTCTGATGATACCTTATTTCCATAGAACCAAACTTTCTCATTCAGAAAAGGATTTCCTCACATTTTCTATCTGAAAACGTATTCTTGAAAAATACTTTCATTTCGCATTTGAGGTTGTCTCAGATAAGTAATTTCCAAGAATATTTCACGGACAATAAATCTGTTGGCTCTGTGGTTCAGGTCTCCACACTGTTTCCATCTTAGCAAAAGGAATGTGTTTTTATGGAAAAAAAAATAGAAATTGAAGTATGCATCACAATTCTTTTGCATACGAATTCTATTGTTAATGTACACTAGTATTTTAGGAAGGTGCAGTTGTGAATAATTCTGCTGATATGCAAGAAAGAGGAATGGGGGTCGTATATTGAATGAATTCTAAAGTTTATAGAACATGGCTTCTCTGACCATTTCAGATCAGCTCTTGGTCTATGAAATAGGACAATACAGATTGATTGCTCTTCATATGTTTTCAGGAGAGCAGCATGGGTTTGGTTTCTATATTGTTCTTATATAAGAAGACTCAGAAAAAATAGTAAGAAGGTGAACAGAATGCATAGGCAGTCCTCAATTTATGACTGCAATTGGGACTAGAACTTTGGTCATAAGTCATGACAGACATAAGTTGAAGCATCCACATGACCAGACCTGACTTTAATGATTGTTTTTACAGTGGTCATTAAGTGAATCATGTGGTATGAAACCATTCTTCCAAATAGGAAGATTTTTTTGCCGGAAACAAGCAAAAAATAAATAAATAACAAACTGCAGGCATGTAACTATGGAACACTACAACCAGTCATAAATATGAGATGGTCGCCAAGGGCCAAAATCCGGTCATGTGACTGCAGAGGTTGAATGGTATTTTCATATAGGGTAAGGCATGCTCCAACATATTTAGCCTATTGTGAAATATATGGTCTCTTGGCAAGTTCTCGGTCTGTGTATTTAATATTCCTGAGAACTGCTCCCTCAGTCTGAAGGTCATTGTATGTCCTCTTAAGCAACATCTATCTTGCATGATATAGTTACAATTTTCTCATTTTTCTTTTGGCAAGTAAAATTTCCTTTATTGCTGTTGGCAGGTAAATGTTGATGATGCCAGATTTCAAGCCATGTATACTTCCCATTTGTATAATTTGGATCCTTCCGATCCAAACTTTAAGAAAACAAAAGCAGTGCAAAAGATTTTGGAGGAGAAAGCTCGCCGAAGGCATCAGGGGTCAACTGAATCAAAGGGAGAGCAGGACAATGTGGCAGAGAAGAAACCTGTTGCCAAAACATCTCTAGATCCTGCATTGTCGATGCTAGTCAAATCCATCAAGAATAAAACAGAACAGTTTCAAGCAAGGAAGAAACAGAAAGTTAAGTAAGTTGACTGAAGAGTTTGAAGATGAAGTGGACTTTCAAAGAAGACATCATTTATTTTAGGTTAAAAAAAACACTGAGTCCTTGAACCTTTCTTCACCTTTTATTCCAGTTCAATGCTTATACAAATCTTGCCAGAGGAATTG
>JANHFK010004362.1:226218-249344 GCA_036250565.1 Sibynophis collaris
GTTCCTTCAGAACCTTGGGGTGTAATCCATCTGGTCCTGGTGATTTGAACTCGTCTAGGGTAGACAGGTGTTCACTTTCAATAACTTTGACTTAGCTGTAAAAGTGCTTTCCTTAATAAGTAACAATCTTGTATTGCTTCTATTGTAAGCCAAGCATACCGAATGAAAGAATTCCCAAAATGATAAAGCAGCATTTGAAAATGTGCTGCTTGATTATATAATTAGGAGGCTACACTTAATGGACCTGTACAAATCCAACTGGATATGGAATAGAAAATGGGTTCCAAGTCATTATCAACATTTTAGTTGCATCTTCCATACCCTGGAGATTTAATGAAGATGTTGGAACACTGAAATAAAATATTCCCAGGGTATCTCTGTTTTCATTCTATCAGCTGTCCTGAAAATTTTCAGCTTCTGTTCTTGGAATACAACATAGTAGTTGCCTGCTCAGAAGATAGCACAAACAAATGTCAGACTGAAGAAGACTCCTGAGGAATGTGGTGCTAGGTTAATGCAGTGAGTTTGGTAAACCAATCAGTCTGTGAACAGAAATTTACTTAAAAAACATCCGTAATCAATTACCGTATTTTTCGGTCTATAAGACGCTCCGGACTGTAAGACACACATTAGCAGAGGTAAACAAGAAAAAAAAATCTGCCTCTGCCTCCCAGCATCTATCCAGTATTAATCTGGCTAGCATCCTTGCAGCAAACAACCTGGTCAGCTTCAGCACGTTATCGCAGCCCCAGCACGTGGCACATCAGGGCTCCGGTCCATAGTGCCCACCACCAGTCAGCTGAGTGACAGCTCGATCCCGGCCTCCCATAGCCCCGCCAATGAGTGGACTGGCTGACTGGAAACGCTGCCATTGCTGCCTCCTCCATGTCTGCTGCCTCTGGGAATGCTGGAGCCTTCGCTGCTGAGCACCTGATTGGCATTTGGATTAGCCTAGAATACCGCCGATCAGCTGTTCTAGGTGGTGGCGATCCCCGCCGCCTAGAACAACTGATCGGCAGTATTCTGGGAGGCCCATCCAACCACCGATTAGCTGCTTGGCAGCGAAGGCTCCAGCGTTCCCCAGCGGTGGTGACTAATGGCACTGCCCCATCAACCCCTCTCCCCCGGACCATAATATTTGATCCATAAGGCACACAGATTTTTTCCCCCACCAGATGGGTGGGGGGAAGTGCGTCTTATAGATCGAAAAATATGATAATGAGTAATTTTCTGTTTTGCTTCCTATTTTATAAAGCAGTGAATATTTGCATTTATTTGGTACAAATACAGGATATGACTATTATTCATATCCTTTTTTAAAATATACTTTATTAAATTTCTACAAAAAGTAAAATTAAAAAAAAAGGGATTAAGGAAAAATATGGAAAATGTAAGGGAATAAAGAAAAAATAGGAAAAAAGATAATGTTCTTCGATATAATTACAAATTAACATACATTACCCCTTTGATCTAACATTCAATAATATCCAGTATTATTGTAATCATAAACAATTCTAATTCTAATTATCATCAGATCTCAAAATTAACATTTCTTACAATTTTTAGTAAAAAGTCCCAAAGTGGTTGCCACATAGAAAAACTATGGGGAAGAGTTAGACAAAGACTTTCTTTTAATCAAGGTAGTTACTTTTGCCATCTTAGCCAGTTCCATCAACTTCAATTAAATTCAGTTTGACATTCATATCCTAACATCATTTCTTCTTTTAAACAAGGATGTTCACAATGTAGTCAGATACCTTAAATTAAGTGACACCACAAATGTAGGTAAAGTGTGGTTCCCTTGTTTCGCCTAAGAATAGTCATTATCCACTCTTTGAAACTTTGAACAATTCTTTTTTGGGACCAAATGACTCACTGGGCTTTACTGTGTAGAAAAAAAAATGGTATGTAAAATATTTAAGAGGCAATACTTGATACCTAAAATTCTGTCTTCTAGGCAATTGAAAAGCTACAGGCTGGGGCTCTTGTAACAGATGCAGTGACTGCAGCGCTAGTTGAACTAGAGGTACTTACATTTATTCAGGTGTTCTTTTGGTGGCAGTTTGACTATATTTTTCTGTTCGTCCTGTCTTATATTAAATGCATTAATTGACAACGTACACATTTTTAATATGTAAGAAAATTATTAGCCCTGATTTGCCCCTCTTTCCAAGAGGTCTGATCAGGGCTAAATATTCTGACTTTTCAGTGGAATTAAGTCAGGAAGAAAGTGTCGTTTAAAAGGTTCAGGATTTAAAAGGACTACTTAGACTTTATAAAACTTGTTCTTAAAGATCATCCACATTTACTGGATAGATAAAGGAAGAGAAGAATTAACTTTTCTAGGCACTTGTATCTTCTAAACTAGTCCCCACTCTGTTCAGCTTTTATATAATAATCCAGAAAATATTCTGATATAAGGTGTGTGTGTGTGTCATTTGTTTAGACTGAAAGTAAGTAAACACTTTTTAAATAAATCATTGTCTGTCAGTTGCTGTGTCATTGAGGCAAAGACAGTAGTTAATACGTTCCAGTTAATTTGAATAGCTGCTCTATCTCTTGGTTGATGCTAAAATAATAAATTGACCAGATGGAAGCACAGTTAAAATATTTTACCTTTCATTACATGGGAAAAGATACTTTTCGGAGTATAAGACGCACTGGCATATAAGACGCACCGTAGTTTTGGGGGAGGAAAATAAGAAAAAAGCTGATTGGCGGTGGATCGGAATACCACCAATCAGCTGTTCCCAGAGGTTAATTTTAGCAACAGGTTCCTTGGTTGTGAGCTCTGTGCCTTACTTTTTTTTTTTTTTGCTTTCTGCCTCTGAAACTTCTGAAACTGTTTCAGAAAAGAAAAAAAAAATCTGCTTCGGAAAACCTCCGAAACAGAGCTTCAGAAAAAAAGCCTTTGAAGCTCCCTTTGGGGCTTCTTTACTGAAACTTCCTTTGGAGGCTTTTTGCTCCCTTTGGGGCTTCTTTACTAAAACTTCCTTTGGAGGCTTTTTGCTCCCTTTGGGGCTTCTTTACTGAAACTTCCTTTGGAGGCTTTTTGCTCCATTTGGGGCTTCTTTACTGCAGCTTCCTTTGGAGGCTTTTTGCTCCGTTTGGAATTTTTTTACTGCAGCTTCCTTTGGCGGCTTTTTGCTCCATTTGGAGGCTTTTTTCAGCCTATGAAAACTCCATTTGAGAGGCTGGGCGGGGCTATATTCAGAGTATAAGACGCACCCAGATTATCACCCTCTTTTTGGGGGGGAAAAGGTGCATCTTATACTCTGAAAAATACGGTACTTAAGGAAACCTAAACAAAAATGACTCTTCATAATCCTGGCAAGAATTTTATGGTGATTATGAATACATCAGGATATATTTTATACTGTAGCACACTTCTGGGGATAATTGACCTAGACTTTGGAAATAGTTGTTTCAAATAGTTTGAATGTGGGTTTTTTTTCTTCTCAATCAATACCTATCAGTAATTACGGGCCTTAATTCTACTGATATGCAATGAATTATGGATTTACAACATGTTGATTTAAGGTATTTTCTTTTATTGATTGCATCCTTGATGTAAATATCTAGAACAGGAGCTTGTGTTTATGTACAGATGTAAGAGACAATGTGTAGGCAATAAGCAAATATTCTGATTAGGTTCTAACAAGGTACATTCAGTTGTATACTTAATGGCTCGTATTAAATTCTTTTAATAACATTTGACCACAGGTCAAACTTTGGATGAAAAAAAGAATTTAGAACAGTGGAGTAAATCTTCTTTTAATTGAGGGTATATATTAACAACAATCTAGATATTTCCTGTGCCTGCTGATAATACAGATTGCAAAATGTAATTTCTACTTCCAGAATCAATTTCTGCCAAATCTATGACTTGTAGTTTGTTATTTCAATTTTAATTTTTTACAAAATTAAATGTAAGAATAAGGGAGATAGATTTGAACGCTTCATCTTTTACTGTATATCTGAATAAACGAAGAAATAGCTTTTTTAAATAGAGTTTGGGGGCTTTCTGCTTTCCAGTGTTCTGTCCTTTTATTTCAACAGTTGTTAACAATAAATTTTGAAAACCTTTGAAATTCAACATAAAATGGAGAATAGCACAACAGAATTAAATAGGATGGTTCCATCTGCATGCATTACTTATGAATCGGGGAGGAAGACTGTTTTCTTCTGGTAGCAGCTGCTCATATCTCATGGGTTGTCCCTCTGAAGGGTTGCAGACCACTAGGGAAAAAGCAATTTCAGATATATCTGCATTTGTGAAGCCCAGTGTGGTTTACAAAACACCCTTTTCTTCCTCCTGGATTTGGCATATTATCAAATTAACATCCTTGATACTGCCATTGGAGGTGGAAGAATAAATTGAAGCCCCCTGATGTGTAAATGGAGCAGCATATAAAGCAATGAAGATTCTAACCAATATTTGCATCTTCAAATCTTCCAAAAATAATACATTTCTTTTGCACAATGCTCTCAGCTCCAATTTACATTGGAGTCTAAATTTTGAGAGATTTCCATACAATGTGTACCATCAGACATGCATTTCGGAACAAATCCGTATACATCGGCAAATTTATGTACATAAATTATTTTATGTGCATATCGGACATTTGTTTTCATACCCATATAGGGTAGATCCAAATGGGATAGCTTGAATAATTCTGTTTTATGCTGATTACGAAGAAATTGTGGTTAGATTTCATTTAACAACAGCCATTTTTTATTTTGAAACTTCAATAAGCAGTAGAGTTTCCTTTTGTTTCTCTTCACAGGCACTTTCTGTATATTGTAGATGTGTATCTCCTTTAGGAAGGAGAAAAATGAAGCGAATGATGTGTGTGTGTGCTTGTGTGCACATACAGATCTTGGAACTACTTTCTATGTATCCAGTATTTATATACAATTTTTGACTATAGGTACATGGTTGAGTTCATAGGATAAAAGAATGGATTTTTCATATCTCCTTAACCATTCTTGTTCCTCCTCTTGCTTTTGTATAGTTGTTTGGCAGTTACTGTTGTCATCTGGGAGGCTCTTCACTTGGTATCCTCTCCCTTAACTGTGTATGACAACAATAGAGCTCTCACTATATTGTGTAGATGAAAATGAAATGGTAAAAATGGGTTTTTAAAGAAAACCCAGAACATGCATTTTTAGTATCTGTATCTCAGATAAGTAAATGTATCAATTCAAAACATCCTCTCCCTTTACCCGCTTTACAGTTTTGCTTTCACTTGTACTCTGTTTTTCTCTTTTCCGTTTTTTTTCCTCCTATCCTCTTCTGTTTCCTGTAGGGAATCCTGAATTAAAATTAGCGGGCTAAGAATTGGCAACACATTGGCTCAATAACAATAATTTGAGCCCAGTTGTTTGTTGTGATAGTATAGATGTTTGTTTATATGTTTTTTTCTTTACATTTCTTTATAGGATTCACCCTTTACAAATGCAGGAATGGGATCTAATCTAAACCTCTTAGGTGAAATTGAATGTGATGCCAGTATTATGGATGGAAAATCACTAAATTTTGGAGCAGTGGGAGCTCTCAGTGGTACGTAGAATAGGCTCTCAAAGATGTAACATTGATACCAGAATGATCTTTGACTATATATTTAGTCATGTCACAACCAATCTCACGTTGAGGTCAAGATAAGTAAGTTGATAAAGGATAGAAATATGAGCCAAGCCACATACTAGTGATTATTACTGTTATTGCCAGCTGTTGCTTAATTTTGAATTTTTGTACATTGCCTAGAATCACACTGTTCATGTTCATTGGCTATTTTTAAAAACCAAACACAGTTGAAATGTTCTTGGCATTGATGAATGGTACTTGAAATTTCCTGAAGTAGGTATGCTATTATGATAGAGGCAAGCAGAAAAATATAGTAATCTGAATCTAGAACGTGGAAGAAATATTAAATCAGTGGAAAGTTTCCAATTGAAATAAGTGTGACTTTAGATAATCAGGATGGCAATTGGTTTTTCTTTGTTTTGGCTCAACACACCTGTTTTTGGAGCATACTAATACTGTAAAGGATCATATTATGCTTATTTCTGTATATCTTTGTAAACGAATGCAGCAAAAGTAGATAGAATTCTTGAATATGTATCACTTTAATAGTGTATATATGTAAAACTTTCTCTTATAGTGTAAGTTAAGATGGGAAACATTCTAAATTGCAGTATTCATTTGGAGAAAATGATACTTGTCCATATGTATATGATTGTGTGTTCAGTTTGTTTTACAAAAGAAAACTATGTTCTGATTTTTAGTATTGACAAGTGAGCCCATTCTTTGTTTTGGCTGAGAAAAGTGCCCCTAGTGTGGGTGACATGATTTGGATCATAGGATCACTCCATAAACTCGTGGGACTTTTTTCTTATTAGTTAGTATGGGTTTCTTACAACCAGCAGAATCTGGGGGAAAAAAGTAATTAAAGAATATGTTTAATGTATTGCAAATTTGTCTGTAATGCAATGTTGCAGTTCTCTTAGATGAACTGTGTTTTTCAGGAATCAAAAATCCTGTCTCCGTGGCAAATAAATTATTATGTGAAGGGCAGAAGGGAAAACTATCTGCTGGCAGAATTCCGCCTTGGTAATTACTTTATTGTGCTTTTTTTGTTGTTGTTGTTTCTTCCTCCTCCTTCGTTGTAATGCAATTTTTGATAGTTATTCTTATTGACAGAAGCTAGTTGTTTTAAAAAAAAGCAATAACGTGCTATTTAGATGAGGTCTGGATTAGTTTATTGGTCTTGGAACATCTTATGTTTTCACTATGGCTGTAAATAGAATTGAGAATTAAGGATAATATTTCTACTTATAATTTCTTTCATTGTGGTTGTTTATATATATATATATATATTTACACAATTGCAAAGCTTCTATTCTGATGTTTAAGCTTTTGAGTCCAGTAAATGTCAAAACTAAATATTGATTTAAAAACATAGATTTCTTCATCTACTCTCGCTTCCAGATTTATAAAATTTAACATATGCTTCCATTTAAGGGTATAGACAAAATGGAAAATATATTTCATTTTGAATGCAGAACAAAATAGCCTTGCTAAACATTTCATCAGTACATTCTCTATTGGCTGTGTTTTGACACAATAATGAAAAGGTTCAAGTATTCCAACAGAACCAAATATGAACATTGCCATATATTCACATCAAAAATAGTGGGTACCAGAACAAACTTACACCTTTCACACTCTAGGGCCCAAAACCAAGTGGATGACAGTTACCCAAACGTGATGAAAGTAACCTATTTAAATTGAGATGGGGGGAAATAAACATTAACAATTCCTTTCAGGAAACAAAACAAAAAATCAATCCATACCCCAGAATCTTTTCAGAACTTGTGGTGTTTATTCAACATTTTAACAAGGTGAAATGGTTACAATTTCAGCCATTTTCTGTCTAGGTAACACATTTTGGTTTGGAAATAAACAGAGCTATCCGGGCAGACTGAAATTGTATTTTCTGTATTCCTGTAACATTTTTAAAAATACATTGACCATACATTGGTCATTTTCTCTGTAACTTTAGTGCAGAAAGTCAGCATAGATTCCTTTACAAGCAACAAATTTGGCAGATTTAAAAATTTTAAATTACCATATTTTACCTTAGAACAAAAACTCTTAGAATGCATATGTTGTTTTGAGCTTGGAACACTCAAAAAGGCTCTTTGAATGTTCCAAGTTCAAAGCAAAACACATGTTTCAAGAATTGTCTGGTTTGAGATTGAAGTGGATATGGTCATGATAATTTTTATTCTGGAAATAATATTTTTAAACCGATTTAATTTTCATAAACAATTGAACATAAACTATAACTATGCCTATTTTCCACAGAGGTATTCTAAGCACGAGGAATTTTTCCCCCCAGAATATCCAATTCTAATGAGACTGCATTACAGAAAATCTAAAAAAATGCCAGCTATTTTACTACAGCATGTGAAAAATTTGAAATCCATCTGCTTTGTGAACGCCTTGAAATTTCTTGATAGTCCTAGGAAATCACTATAAGCATTGTGTTCGTTGATTTTCTGGAAACTTTAGTAAAGATCTTATTTAAAGGTTTTTGGAAAACCAAGAAGCCAAGGCATGTGAAAGCTGCTCCTTTCATCATTAATAACATTTAATTTGCATCACAATTAAGTGTTTTGGGCCTGTAATATTTCTTCACAAATTCAAAAATGCGGCTTAGATTGTGGGATTATTAAAAAGAGTAGATGCCAGTGATAATCAGATTACTTCTGAAACCTGCTTAAGGATAAGGTTGTGCATCATTTAACACTGTAAAGAATATTGTGTTTTCTGTCATTTCCTGCTTTGATTTAATTAGAACAATTCTACTAAATCGTTTGCCATTATAGTGAAGGTTATGAAAATATTTCCTGTCAGTGTCTTCTCCCAGCCACTTCTTTGTTCTCTCCTATTTTGTAGTTTCTTAGTTGCTGAGGGAGCCTTCAGATGGGCAGTGGATCATGGGATATCAGCCTGTCCTCCAGGCGTCATGGCAACAAGTGAGTATCTTTTTATTAGAAATTACTGTTGAAAGTGTTAAACCAGTGAAATGGATTTCTTTAAATACTATTCATACCAATGGACCATAGTCACATCAGCCTTTTTATAGGGAAATTGCACCATAACTATTATTTCAAAGCCATTATATTGATATTCATAAGGGAGTTTTTGAATATTAAAATTCAAGCTGCTGATTGCTACCTATAGAGGCCTACATGACATAGAACCTGCTTGTCTGCCATAGTATCTACCTGATAGTATGGCCAATTTGATCTGGCAAAGTTGATTTGTGCTCCAGGTTCCTTCAATTAAACAATGCCATCTTTCTGGATTCTGGAAGCTATTTTTGTAGTAGCACCTGTTTCTGAAGTGAAGTTCCTCTGAGATCTAAAAAGCCCCATAAAACTGGTAATTTGAAGAATCCTAAAGTTCTGGCTTTTTACACTGGCCTTTGATAAGAGTGAGCAAAACCCCTTTTTCTTCTTTCTCTTTGTTCCCGTTTGGATTTGTTATCTCACCTTTTTTGTTGTTTTTAATGTTTCTAATGATGGTTAACTGCCCAGAGTCTTTGAGAGTTGGGCGGCATATACATTTAATGAATAATTAATTATTACAATTATCACTGGTGGTGTTTGAGCAGAAGTGGTGATTTATTCAGCTTGAGGTTAAATTATGCATAATATAGAGCATACTTTTCAATTACTATCAAGAGAGTGTTTGAAGTTCACGGGCTTGCAAGAATAGAAAGGAAAAAAAACATGTAAGCTTTACAGTTGTATGTTATAGATCTTTAAAACGCCGCAGGTATGAAGATTAAATATCTTGTCTTCATTAAATTTGTTTGATATTATACACCATTTAGAGCCCTTTGGGATGAGACAAGTTACAACTACTGCAAAATAAATATTTTGTTTGATATTATTGAAAGTGCCATTGCTATTTATGTTTGGGAAATTTTAACGTTCAACAACAACAACAATAATAATGATGATTTATTTATATATAATTTGTATAATTTATTTAAACCACATATAGAATTATTTTTAAGTTGATATAGAATATATTTCTAATTTATGACTGCATCTTTTCTGAGATTTAAAAATCTTTTCATTGTAGAATGTCCCATCTCAAAAGTATTTAACTATACCCACAGCATTCTGCATAAATGGATATTAGCTGTTAATTTTCTCTAATAATTTTATTTATAACTTTATTTTATTATCTTTGGTCTTTTCACTTTATCTCCTTACATCATGGTAATTGTATAAGAGAAGAGGAAAAATAAGGTCTTGTTTTAAAGTGTTTCTTGCATTAGATTGTATCTTCCCTGACTTTCCATTTTAAATTGAATGTGATATTATTCGAATAGTTAATCAAGAATCATTCTCTGGTTTGCTGCATCAAAACAGTTTTGAGATTGGAATCTTGTCATTTTGGAGCCAGCCTACTGAAATGTTAGCAACATTATATTAATTTAAAATATTTAAATCTCTCATCGTTACGGAGGTATTATGAGTTTATGGTTGCGATAAAAATATTTTTATTGCATTAATTGTAAAGTAATTATTATATAATGTTTTCTATGTTGTTCTATTTTCCCCATTTCCTTTTGAAAGAGAATTTCATATTATTTCATCTTCTGAGCCTTTTCAGCATACACCAAAAATGACTGCCAGGGGGTGCTCTATGATTGATCAGAATTGGGCTGCTTTACTGAGGATTAGACATATGCACCCTTTTTTGTGGTTACACTTAATTTTCTAAGATATTTTAAATGGTTATATTACACAACTCCAGAAGTATAATTGCTTTTATGCTGTTAATAAAATAGGCAGGGTGATCATTCATGATTTCTAATATTGTTATATTTATAATTAACTTTCTTTTGTTAGATTTCAATATACTGCGGATAAAATGAATCTGAATTGCATTTCTTAACATTTATTAGGTTGAGTGCATTGAAGGTAGAGGAACACAGAAAAGTATATATTTGAAGTAGAATTTTGGAAAATAACACTAAGAAAGATCAAGTATATAGAAGAAATAGCAGTTGCAGGCTGCATTGGCAGAACCTTTAAACTCAATCTGGGACAAAATTAGAGGTCATTGTCTTCCTTTAAACCATGGGTGTCAAACTTGCAGCGTCATGTTGCCATCATGTGATGTATCATGACGTTTTCCCCCTTCACAGAGCTGGGGTGGGCATGGCCTGTGCGTGACGCATCCGGCCCATGGGCTGCCAGTTTGACATGCCTGCTTTAAGCGAAAATAGGAAAGTGATGAATTCTATTCCTCTCAAAGCTTGTGCTAACCTTTCATTCCCCCCCCCCCTCCATATAGACTGTGATGATCTATATAGGAGAGCTAAGACTGATGATATGGTTCACCTCACCTTTTTCCTACAATCTATTAAAGTCAGCTTGGCAGCTGGGTGGGTAAACAATGAGAAATCCCAATATAGTGACATCTAGAAAAATAGAAATGGCACCCTAGCAAATAGCCAATTTTCTGTTGAGTAGAGTGCAGCGAAGATGACACCTCCTCTTCAAATGAGTTAAGCTCTGTGTATTTGGCATATGAGGCTGGGAGCAATATCACAAGACAGACAGCCTTGGTAGGGTTGCAACAAAAGCAACTGAAACAAGATGGAAATCTGTTCAGAGAATTTCTTGATCAATTTCCGGAGGCAAAGTAATTGTTTACACAACTCCTCAACCTAAAACATGTTCCCACTAGGTATAGCAAGCTCCATGACAAGGACAGAGACATAAGATTCAAAGTTGCAGTTGGCCCTGATGTCAAATCTGTATATGTACCTAGGCAATACTCTTACAGGACCACTTAGTAACTCTGCTGAGAACATCAAGACTACCATTTGTTAGCAATGCACCTCTTCCTTTATATAGTACAGATAGTGTGCCAAAGGACAGATTTATATGAATTGGCATCAGAAATTGCAGCATTTAAAAACTAAAAGAAAACGTATCATCTAAGGACATAGTCAAGCTGATGTTAATTGGGCTTGAGGATCTTGGAAAAAGATTGCAGCATGATTCTGTTGAATTAATCAAGACATAAAGTTCCATATTCTGTAGTGAAATAGTAGGCTTTTATCTCTGTACAAAGATTTTGTGTGATTGTGTTTATTTTTCACCAAAGGAAAAGGCAGTTTTCCAAATTGTTCTATTTATTATAGAATAAAATGTTTGACTTGTTTATATCAGTAAAGCAGTCAGTGAATACCTGAGTTTAAACAGCATGTCTCTTATCCAGAGAATCATTCTTTGAAGATGGAATGATATCACTTTACTCATGGGGGAAGGGAATGCTCTTAAAGTCATTTAAGTTTCATGGTTTATAGATATTACAGATTGATGACTATTACTGAAAGTTGCATAAAACTGCAGTGAGGTTTGATTTCTTGGGAAAATAGGCAAATTTTAGGAAGCAGCTATTCATGTAAATTAAAAACATTAAGTTTGTCCCAATTCAAGGAAATTGCATTTTAAGGATTTTATTAACACCACTAGATGCTGACTCAAAAAGACTAAACAGGATTGTTCACCTAAATATTTGTGAGAAAAGAATGGAAGTATTGAGAGAAAAGAGCAAAACACTCTTATTCTATAATAAAGAAGACTTAGGAGAGTCTCCACTGATCTCAAGGCAGCACCTGATGATGCATGATGACATATGCCAAGAACCTGGCAAAGAGGGATCTCTTCAGTGTCTAAGTGGTAGACTGCTTATGGTTCGTAGCTGAATTTCTTTAGCTTTTGATAACAGATAAATACTTGAGAAAAGATAAACAGTTGCAGTGGCATGTACACATCATAATTTTAGTCTGGGAAGGGTTTCTCTAAAGAGGGCAAGGTAGTAATTCAGATCCTTAAAAGTTGGCAGGCAATCTTGTGTCTAGTGGAAGTAACAATTTCTTAACAGCCCTATTAAAATGTCCATAATTAGAGCTGAAAGGGTTATTAGAGATTGTCTTTAAGAGTATTCATTTACCATTTCAATGTATGAAGGCTGGAGAAGAAGAATTCAGAGTCTTGCTAACCAGTTCATTTCATTACATTTAAGATTGGTTATTCTCTGCTTAATTAACGTTTATTTTCTTAAGTGTATCAACTACAGCACTGTTCATGTCCTAATTTTATGAAATTACATATATCAGGATCACATGTTTCTTCCTCCTTTTTTCTGATTGTCTGAAGGCAATGTCTCTTTTGGTTAAAATTGTATAAGATTGTATTGCTAGTTAAGGAATATTTAAATCAATAGACAGATGCTGGATATATATTTGAGTTTGTTGGGTAAAAGACAGAAGAATTTATTAAAGTTAATAGCTTTAGTTCTTCAGAAATGTAAACGCTATTAAATATTTTACAGGACTTAGCTTAGCGGCTTTTAAAAGGAACAAGAGGAAACTAGAGCTGGCTGAAAAAGTAGAAACAAATCTTTTTCAGCTGAAGAAAAGACGACAAACAAGTGAAAAGGTCAGTATCTGTGGAGAAAGATGTTAGTCATTCTTAATACTTTAGCAAAGTTCAAACGTTAACAGCTCAATAAACTGAAACCAATGTTGTAATGTGTATATGTGTGTACTTATGTATGTGGCTTTTTCATGTACTAGAGTCTTCTGATTATTGTTTCTTTGGAGTGTTTATTTGAGGAACAATCGGTCAGATTGTATTTATGAAAAGTCCTTGCATACCTGGACACAGGTCTAGACACTAATGTGTACAATAAACTTCCTTATATTTTTATACCTGTGTCAGTATGTATCCTGTTTACAACTAGTAAAATAGAGATAACAATACGTTGGTTTCCAAAATAGTTCCTACGTTAGATACCTAATCTGGGATTACACTGAACTTTAATTATGCTTGTAACATATTAACCAAAATAGGTCAGTACTGACTAGTACTCTTTTTACTCAGTAGGAAACATCATGAAATCTATTGTGTAGTCCACGGTCACTAAATCCTGAAGTCCAACGCTGCCCAACAGATACCAGCTGTGAAAGTCTATATCAGTATTTAAATTTAACTATATTTTCTCTTGTCAACCCTTTGCACTCTGCATAATACTATTAATCGTGAAAGTGAGCATTGTGGTGTGTGTGTGCGCGCGTGTACATGCCTACATTTGAGTAAGAGATAGAGAAGTGAAAAAAACCAGAAGGAAATATAATATGCCAGGTTTAAAAAATTGTGTATGTGATTAGATCCATTAAAACGCGTGCACTTTAATCATAACTGATTTAAAAGCCATTGTTGTGATTAATTTTAAGTATCATTGATTTTACTGAGCTGCCATTACATACACATTTGAATCCAAGCCACTATTTTATCTGAGAGCAAGTCTACTGCACCATTATAGCTTGATGATATATTTTACTATTTTCACTTTTTCAGAATGTGCATGACAAATGCAAAATGAAAAGATAAATATCTGTTGAGACATTTTCTCCAGTTTAAGATTTTGATGAAAATTTCTCAGTTTAAAGCATATTCTGTGGATCTGGAAAGGGCTGAAACCTTAAATATCAGGTAGGTAAACATGTCTGGGCATTTAATTAGCATTGACTGATCCAGAATAGTGCTCTAGTCAAAAGGCAGGTTGACATTTGTTTATTAAGATTAATTTCAGCAGCCTGGTTTTCTTATTGCTGAACATAGCTTTTGAATATATATTGAACGTATTTTGCCAGGAAGAATTAAAGATGTGTGAAGAACATCTGCAAAACACATTGCTTTGTTATCTCCTTTTGTGGGGAAGTTGATTCAGAGTAAAAGTTTACATATTATTCAGGTATTTGTTTTGGGTTTTTCAAAAAAAAATTCTTAAAAGAAAACAAAAATCCTTAAAAGTATTACAGGAAGGCTGATAATGGTATTATTTCATATTATAAAGGGCAAGTCAATGCTTCCAATATGCCAGAACATGAGCTTATCAACCTGTTATTTGAGATTTCAAGTATCTTGTTATAACATTGAATGGGAGAATGCCACCTTCACAACTGAATTGAAAAATGCTATAAAATTTGAGTTCCAGGTAGGGCTGCAATATCAATATACTTGACATGTCTCAAGATTCTGGTCTGATACCTTATACCAAGAGTTTGAAATTCAAATGAATCTGAGGACCAGATTGCATAAAATGAGCTAATTAGTGGGCAGTATTCGAACATATGCAAAATGCAGTAAATATTATTTTTTATTAATAATTAACATGTATTTTTACAAACAGTACAAAAACTGAAGGCCAGTAATTGTTGCTGAAAGCAAAACTACGTTGCTTACAATAATACAGTAAAATGCTGCATTGCCCTGGTTGCAATCTCCCACTTGTTTGTTGTCCCATATCTCATTGCTATGTTGCTCTGCTTTCAAAGCTATACGCAGCTAGCACAGACAAATGGTGACATCACAGGCAGTGTTCCTTCTGTTCACCAGCACAGTCATCATGGGCTTGCATGGCACCTGCACATGTGACAAGACAATGAGGCAGGATGAGACCAAAAGACCTCAGTGGTCCAGATGTGACCCACAGGTCAGGTATTTGAGACACCTCCTTTATAAAGTACTTCCATCCAGGGTGGATAATAAAAATAGATGATTAAAAAAAAAAATTAAAAATCAGATTTAAAAAAAAAATTAAATCGGATTTTTTTAAAAATCAAATTTATTCTAATAAAATGCTTTTGGAGTAAAAATCTATCTAAATATATTTTTCTATTTAAGATACATTAATAATTTAGTTTACTCAGCATGAAATGGAGCTTAGTTATGTAGCATGAGGCTGTATATTCTGCTATATTTACATTTTTGGTAAACTCATTCAGTGAATCCAAGCTCTACAAGCTGAGATGACATGCACTGCATTGATGCATTCATACAATTTCATAGTAACCATGAGATAAATCGTAAAACAAAGTTCAGGAATATTCCTTTATCCCATTGTATTGCAAATTTATGTACACTACAAACTCTATGATTATTTGAAGAGAAATGCATCTGTACCACTAAGTGTGAGGAGGAAGGGCAAGCAGTAAAAACGAAAATGAAACCTTCTAAGCATCTTATAAATATTATATTAAAGAGCCACTGTTGTTTCAGATCCATCATGGCAGTGCCTGTTAACAGGTATCCACTCACCTGCTGCCTGCCACATCCTTCACCTTATAGTGTCACTGCCACATCACCAGCTGATCCATTAAAGTGAATGGGACTGTTGGTGAGTCAACAGCTGGTCAGGGAAGGAGCCACTGTGGGACAGAGATGACAGTTGCTTTTTTAAAATCACGATTTAAATCAACTTGATTTAAATCAAATCCACCCTGCTTCCAACAATGCTTTGTATATGTCACCTCTTTGTTTTATAATAATATCATTGTTTCTGGAGTCATAGATGGAGAGAGTTGAGAAGCCATCCCAGAAAGCAATACAAGCCCCTTCTGTAACTTTGCCAAGAAAGTGTACTTGATAGCATTTTCACCTCTTTTATGGTTTGATGCCAGATGTTGAAGTTGACACAGAACAACACTCTAGTCATATCGCTATGCTTCATAACTAAATGAAAATCTGGATTGTTTTACTTGAGCAGTTCATAACAAGTAATTTACAGTGAGTTTTATAGTGAGTGAGTTAAGTTTTATGGCTGCTGAAATACAAGTTATTCCTTAGCTAAAAAAAACTTTTCCCCCTTCCTCCCCTTTAATTGATACGAGGAAGCAACAGAATTGCTATTCTGTAAAAGAAATAATTGCTTCCCTTTGCGAAAATGTAGTTTAGTTCCCGCTACTGCTGAGGAAATTGCATTGCACTGTTGAAAGAAATGAGATTCCAGAGAGAGATGGTTTGATGTAGTGGTTGAAACACCAGACTAGAAACCAGGAGACCATAACTTTAGGTCCTTCCTTGTGCACAAAAATAGCTGTGTGACCTTGGACCAATCACTTTCTCTCAGCCCTAGGAAGCAAGCAATGGGAAACCATTTCCAAAATCTAAAGGTCTAAAAAAATCTAAAAGTCCAGGCACTGGAATCAACGGCTCTCAAAGATACATTTTGTCTCTGTTCCTTAGATAAAATTCCCCCCAATTTTGGAATCTTTAATACCTCCAGAACATTTTTTAAATTGTTGCAGAGTTGCTCTGGGAGAAAGGAATGAACAAAATTTCCTTTTTGCTATTGAATGTGTCCTGCCTGCCAGATTCCCCATAAGTTCCAATCATGGGGATTCTGGATCTAAGCCATCAGATTGGCCTCCCTTATTTAGATGTTGACATGGAAAATACATGATGGGCATCTGTATAAATATACATATCTTTTAAATGTTATTTTGCAGACAAAATATTTCTGATTACTAATTTTAGAATGGGTTATGGTGCCTTTTTACTTTCTATTCTTGAGATCCATTGTACTTTTGTATAAAGGGTTAGAACAAGGTGTGAGAACTGCAAAGAGGCATGGCTAGTGATGTCATTGGAATGGACAGGAAATAAATGTTGAACACTTTGGAGGATTAGGGGACAATTTTACAGGAGTTTTGAATGGGGTAAGAGCTGTTGATGGATTGATATCTCTATACTTATCACGAATTGGAAAGTTTAAGTATTAAATGTAATAATTGATCTAAATTAAAATATTTAATAATTGTGTTAGGCCATTAAATCAGTATGATTTTAAAAATCCAAGGTTTGTCCAAGGTTTGGCACAATATTGAATGGCTGCAGGAGCCTTACAAACAGTGCCATTAGATACTCGTAGTCTTCAGGATGCTGAGGTTCCACTGAAGGGTTGCAGTTTAATAGCTGTGAACATTTTGTGTATGTGTGGATTAGAGTATTCTTATTGCCCTCCCTACTTCAACTCCTGAAGTTTGGGGATCTTAGGAATGTATAGACTGGTTCCTTCTGATTTGCTCGATTATTAGAAATATAAGCCTCCCCTCCTCTATTTTTGCTTAGTTCTTTGATATTAGATCCATTTATTTTTAGTTTCCATATATGTACAATAAACTTGGTTCTAGTCCTCCCTTAAACATGGAAAGCAGCTGGGTGATCTAAGGTCAGTCAATCTTCAGCCCAAATTGGCATGCGACTCCAAGCAAGATGGCTGATAAACAAAACAGTTTGAGGCATTACACATTGATAACTTTGCCTTAAAATCAAGATACGTGCCATGCAAAAACAAGCAGGCCAACAACCATCTAGGACAAATGCATAAGAAAAACACCACTCTTTTGAATGAAGAAAGTTAGATTTATCCAAAGCTACAACAGCATTTGTTGTAAACTCTTGTAAATTGTTGTAAACTGTTGTAAACAGCAATAAAGCAAGAGCTGCACTTAATATTTTTGGGCATTTCAAAGTCTATTAATAGGTGAGATGTTATTGGAATATTGATAGGGTCATGTCCCCAATATTGACACAACTGTTATTTCCCCTGGATTTCAGAGGGTGTTGCAGGGAGGGGTAATTTAAGACTTGAATTGCATCTTTTATCTGATTCTCTGTTCAAAATGGCAGGAAACGGTGTGTCCATTTTTAATTTATTTTTGGCATTTGGCATTTCTTATTTCATGAGAAAGCTAGAAGACATGCAAAGCAAGACTTTGAAAGCCACAAGAGCCATAGGTTGTCCAAAATGGTCTATCATTGCTTCTCATGTTTTCATAATAAACACTTTGTTTTCCATAACTTATTTGAGTTTATGCATGGCAAAATGGGATGAACTTGGTTTACAACTTTTATTCTTTCTTGGAACCAAAGTCGTTCAGATTAAAGAGGATTTACGATTGCCTTCGGTTGCTTCTTGGAGTGCCTTTGTTCTAAGGGCTTTAATCTTCATTAGAAGCAAGCATATATACAACTCTTTCCACTATATTAATTTGGATGGGAAACTCATGTGCAGTGCTCACTTGTAATGGGAAGATCTGGCAGAAGATCCCTTGAAAGTCCAGCTGATAAATAATTAGTAAAATGATGGTTGGAACTCTAGTCTTTGTTTTTGCCAAAAGCTGTAGCCTCTAAAAATAATTACTTTAAAAACAAATGTGTTGTGTATTTGATTATATCAGATCTCAATATACTCTTGTTACTCTAGTTATTCTTGTTTTAAGAGTAATCATAAAATGATACAAATCTAGGAATATATTAAAACTTGTTCAGTTATCAGTGAATGTATATTCAGAAAAACGTCGTAGTCCTAAGTAAGGATACTTAGGGATGAAAAACACACCCCTTTCACTGCTGTCCTGTCTGGATCTGTATTAAGCAGTAAGTTCTATTTGAGTCCAATAGAGCTTTCATTTCATTAAAAATACCTTTCAGGACTGGGTAATTTTCAGCCCATGACTTAATTTCATTTGATCTTGAGCCTGTTTCTGGAAGCATTTTGATAATGATTAATCCAGACCACTCCTACCTATCTTATCCCTGGTACCCTGCTATGTAAAAAAATAAGAGACAGCAAACAGTATCCAAAAGAGAAAAAGAAAAATGGGCATTAGAAAGAGAATAACAACTTTCAACCCTAGTCACTATTAGCAGAATTTGGGGGGCGTTTTTTGTGGTTTTTAAGAAATTACTCTTGAAATGCCACTGTAATGTAGTTAATGTTGTAAAAGGCATTGCATAAGTTATCTTAATACTACAGGTAACCCCTAGTTTAAGAACAAGTTCCATTCCTAAAATCTTTCCCTTAGGTTGAATTTGTATGTAGGCTGGAAGAGTATTAAACTACCGTAGAAGTAGTATTGTGAATTTAATTTGAATCATTGTGTATTTATCTGGAATTTTGCTACATACAATTGTGCTATAAGATGTCCTTAAATTGGGACATTTTTAACCTGGGGACTTGTATACATTTTGAGTAAAGCCCCATCTTATTTTGCTTATTCAGAGGAAGAAAATACTTCATTAGAGGTGTTTCATTATTAATGGAGTTTTATTCAGAACAAGTTGGTAAAAAAGTTTCTCTGACTAGAGCTATTGTTGGTGAGATAAACTTGTAGACAAACTTCATATCTTAGATGTAAAAACTGACCTTAGCGAGTTATCTCAACAATTGGATGTAGAGCATGTACAATCCGGTCAAGAAAAGTAAACAGTCCTGTCGTCCACTGATAGTTATTTGGCTTTATGCTCCCATATGTCTTCAACTGCAAAAAATATCTCACTTCACTGCTTAAGAATATCTTTTCAATGTCTTTGTTTTCCTGTTGTATAGGAAAATGAGTCAGAAACATTGGACACTGTTGGAGCAGTTGTTATTGATCAAGAAGGAAATGTTGCTGCTGCCGTGTCCAGTGGAGGCTTAGCTTTGAAACATCCTGGGAGAGTTGGTCAGGTAGGTTTAATTTGATGGTGCATCTTCACTTTTTTGAACCGAACGTTGTCAAATAGAGACCACATTCTTCAACTTGATGAAAACTATGCTGGTTCAGATTAGACATTTATATGATAATCCATTCTCAGTAGGAACTACCAAGCGCTTAATAAAAGACATTTTAGATTTGGGCCTTGGATATTTGAAGATCTGTTATTGGGTGGTCCAGCTTGCTTCTTAAAATTTGACTTGGAAACTATGTTTCCTATTTTCAAATACCTTCTAGTCAGTATTGACTTCTAGCAATTGTCTAGATGGATTTCTTCAGTTTTGTTAGCAAAGGTTTTGAAATTGATTTGCCATTGCCTAGGGCACCCTATGTTGCCATAGAGTGGCGTGGGAGAGACTGGCTGCCCTAAGGTCACCCCGTAGATTCCTGGTTTCTAGTCTGATGTTTTATCCACAACTATTCCATTACTTTCTGAAATACTCTTGAGGTTATGCAAGGCAGGGATTTTTTTATCAGATTCCTGCCAAAGGAAACCTCATGGCTTCTGTTTATCAGTGTTGCATAGCGACTAAGATGCAGGACCAGGGACCTCAGGTTCAATTCCATCTCAACCATGAAAACTCACTGGATGATGTTGGAATGGTCACTCTCTCAGTCCAACATAAATTACATGGTGAATGTTGTGGAGATAAAATGAGATAAAAGATAGGGCAAGATATGAATCAATAAACAATTACATTTACGAGTATACAATATATAAACCTACAGACAGATATTGTTGATTTTCTGAGTTTTCATGATTTATGAAAAGGGATTTGGGATACAATCTGAACAACTAAAACAGAAATGTTGGGAAAAACTGATAATTGTGCAAAATGATGACGTGAGCCCTGGAGCAGCAACACAAGCTATGCCCCTTTTACACATGATTGTAATATATCAATGCCTATATATAAAAATGGCAGAACTTGTGGCATGGCACTCATATTGCCATTTGCCCTCTTCCTGCATATATCTTTGAATTGAGATTCACTATACAAGTCAGTGAATGGGATACTCTGCCATTTTCTTGCCATTGTTTCGGCAAATTTGCTCTAAAATTTACACTATTCTTAAAATAATTGTGTAATCATCCTAAACAATTCCTTAAATAACTTTTGGAGGCAGACTTAAAAGAAAACCATGGATCTATCAATGTGGGAAAGAATTTGGCAGAAATAATCCTTCTGAGTCATTCCTACATTTGTTAGAGAGAGTTCTTTGAAGTTAATTTATAAATGGTACTGTACTGCTGTATACATAATAGATTTACAGAATATACTCCCAAAATGGTTGGAAAGGCAGTGAAAAAGAAGTCTTTTAGACCTTTGGTGGAGGTGCCTTAGATAAACATATTTTAGGATATGGAGAGAGGGATAATTACCAATATTAATTCCAAACAATTTGTAGAAGAAGTAAAATTATGCTTGTGGATAATCTTTTCTAAGAACGGTTTAAAAATGTTATATGTTAATTACCTGCTGATAATATACAAATGTTGTAAATTATATTGAAAATGTGCCATTATAAAATAAAAGTATATGGTATCAATGGAAAATTTAATATAGAAGCATATTAAAAGTTATGCAGAACCAAGAGGTTTTTATGATATGTAGCATCCTTTTATGAATTTTATTAGTAAAGATCCTAAAGATTAAATTTCTCAGGACTATAATGTATTCTTATCCAATATTGTAGCTTATAATATTTTGTATCGTTATTTTATTTGTTGAGTATTGTTTTTATGAATTACTTTATTGTGGATTTTTCTGTAAAAAAAAAGATTCAGCTTGTCTTCTGCAGGGAAGCTGTAGTGTCCATGGGTGTGTGGCTTAGGGGAATACAAAGAGTTTGCTTAGAAATAAAGGACCTTGTCAGATAATATGCACAAGCCTAGAGTTCGTATTGAAATCTATTTTCTAATATTTGATTAAACTTTGTTTTTACATAAAATCCTTTTATTATTCTATCAGGCAGCTCTTTATGGATGTGGTTGCTGGGCTGAAAATATGGGATTTCAGAATCCTTACTCTACAGCTGTGAGTACCTCAGGTACTTACTATTCTTATAAATATTTATCTGAATGCTAATTCTTGAAATATATTGATGCTGCAGATCTTGAAATGTCTAAATATTTCTGTTCAAAAACGTGTGTCGGTTCATTCCAATCTCAATTGTCATTTCCTCGTATGTGACTGAATTAATTTTTCAAAATAGTTACTACCAAGTTTTGAAATATCGATGGGTGCCACTTTGGAGTAAAAGCTCAAAATACTGCTGTATAGTAGATAATGGTTCTAACATGGAGAGATGAATTTCTCTGCATCCTCCAGCAACTTTGCTGCTGTAGCTGATCATTTAACAATAGTTCATGAGCTGTAATTTGCCGCCTAGCTTCCTTCTTTTTGCATGTGGCTTGCAGAAAGAAGCCTGGCTTTTCATTTTTCCTCCACTCAATAGGAGTTGCTTTCATGTCTGAAAATTGAAAACGTGTGTTCTTCAGTGTGGTGTATGAATGCAGATGCCCTCTGTCACACCTGCTTCTAATTTCCTGACTTGAAAGGAAAGCTCATCAAAAGAAGCAGAAACAATTTCTTTGACACACTGCTCCGAAATGCCTCGCTTTACAGAAGTTCTTTGCAATGCCATCTTGGTTCCATTGGTAGATGACTCTAAGATGCTGGGCTTGAATAATAAGTAATGTTTTACTTTGCCCAATACTGTGGGGTGTTGTTTTTTTAAGGAAAAAAAAGAGAGGCTTTTTTGAGGTTATTTTAAACTTTTTAAGAAATCTGCTTATAGGGGATTTGGGTAGATGCTTGGCTTTGTGATAAGCCAAAATGAAAAACATTGCATGTAGTAGTAACCAAAGGTCATGTAAACTGATAAGAATGTTAACACTCAGAGCCCTTGAAGTTTTCGGGCTTTTCATGTTTAATTCTAACATTCAAGGAAGAATGCCAGCACAAAGTCAGGCACCTCCTAAAAGACTTCCTAAACTTGGAGTACTACTGTAATGTTCATAGGTGCTTTTTAAAATATTTCTTAGCTTTACAAATAATAGTACAGTGAAAATATGAGGGTCCCAGTGACATGTGATACAGGTGATCCACAGCTGAATCCATCCATCCTTCCTTCCTTCCTTCCTTCCTTCCTTCCTTCCTTCCTTCCTTCCTTCCTTCCTTCCTTCCTTCC
>JANHFK010004362.1:249444-262970 GCA_036250565.1 Sibynophis collaris
ACAAAAATAGGTGAAGTATCTTATTCAGCAGCATGTAGTAGTAGTACTGTAAACTATTCCCGAATGAAAAATTTAAAGTGTTTGGTGTGTAGGAGTCGGGGACTGTCATTGTAAAGGTGTTAGTCTGTTTTCAGCAAAATAGATTCTGGAGTGACCTTTTTGCACTTTGAAAAGATGGCTGGGGCAAGTGTGATCCTTTGTTAAGTAGTACACTGTTGGCTTAGCATCTGTTTATAATAAAGTAGACTCTTTGTGTAAATCTCTACAGTAAAATATCTTGACATGATGTCTATAGTAATTAACATTGGTGCTTTCTTTCAGAGAACATAGAGAAGTAAGCTATGGTTGATCACACAGTTTTCCCTAAGTGTGATGGGAAAAAATGACAGGACTCTTTGGAAATTCAAGAATATTCACCAAAACAAAAACTTCACTGAAGAGATAGGACAGAATGTTAGACATACTGGTATACTCTGTCCTTCCTCTTCAGTTAAGCTTCTGTTAAGAGGAAGAAATGAAGGGGAAAAAAGTATTAACTTGAGTACTATTTTTATGTTAGATATGCAATGCAGAAATAAGCTATATAGTTTTGTTAATTACTGAACATGTTAAAGTTGTCAAGTTCAACCCCAAAGATATACTATGTTTATGAGTTTAGCTTTGGTGTTTATATGTCATAACATTATTCTTCATTATTGATTTATAATAAAACACAAGTGGCTTGAAATTTACATAAGCATGAGTGAGAAAACATTGTGAAGGCCCCTATGTGTTGCTAACTGAATCTTAAATACACATACTCTTTTTTAAAAATGTAAAATCAATGGATCATGCTTGAAATAATAATCTTTACTATATTGAATATCATCCAGGGAGACTAAATGGTGAATTAATACTCTCTGAAATTATGGGTTCTGATTGTTTTGTTTTGTTTTGTTTTCAAATTCTTTCTAGTTCATTGGAATCTTTTGTGATTTGTACTTGGAGAAAAGTACTATAGCAGTTCCAATAGTTAACTATCAGTTAAGATAAGTTCCAATAGTTAATTATTAGTTAAGATAAATACATTTTTCAGTTTTGCACATGTATATTAACCATCCTCATATGTATATGTCCTTCATCTAGGTTGTGGAGAGCATCTTGTACGGACATTACTGGCCAGAGAATGTTCATGTGCTTTGCAGAATGAAGATGCTCATCAAGCTCTGCTAGAAACTATGCAAAATAAGTTTATTAGTAAGTACAAAATTGAATTGAGAGCTGGCTGCTAATTGTTTCTAGCCATGTTAATGCAGTGAAAACTAAAGAGTTCTGTGCTACTTTGTAGCACAAGAAATGGGGTTTTTTTTAATCTAAAAAGGATTGGTCCCTAATATTTTTGCTGGTCTTTAGAGTGCATTCGTTTTCTTTTAACACAAAAGATAATTCTGTTGCAGAATAATACTTTTTTCATCTTAAGAGTCACATGGCACCATCTTCAGCCTGAATAATAATCATATATATGAAATGCTTTGGTACTAAGAAACAAATGACTTGATAATACTTGTATGAGATTTCATCAGTGTACTGTGTACAGTGTAATGTAGCTTTGCTCTGTTACTGAATTAACACCATGTTGCTCTATTTATTTTGTTGTTTTACTCGAGATGGCTTAGCAAATAAAATAAAGCATAAAACAACAGTAGTATAATTAGGCTTAAATTCAAATTTATTATAAATTGATTTAACAATTAAAAACTTGGGAAAAGAGGATGTTTTTCCATTTTCTTAAATATTGGTAGAATATGTTTTCTGATGAGATTTTTTTTTTAAAAAAGTGCAGGTTGTTGAAGGAGAAACCTTCCACAGAATTGAAGCACCCATTATTTTTCATTCAGTTATTTCTGTCCTTCCTTTTGTTTTCTAAACTAGTTCTTTTACAATAGAAATTTAATTAAATTTAAGCTTTATGCACTAGATTAAAATGAATCTTATTCCAGATAGGTCACTTCGGAAGTATTTTTTAATTCTTAAAGCAGAGGACGATTATTTCCAAAGCAGCTGGTATTACATATATCTAGTCTCTTCCATGTGCACCATTTTAAAGGGCTTTTAATTTTGCTTTTCTATATATAGATATAGATATAGATAATGCAAAAAGAGAGAAGGGAATGTGGTGATTGATAAACTTGCTTTTTAATGAAGTGAAACAGTTTGCTAGAGTTCTCCAGTCAGAGAGTGAATGGATGTTGTGTCTTTGCCGGTCTGTTCTATGTTAGTTCTGACTCAACTGAGCAGGAATGTTTTCAAGCCTTTGAAGAGAGAGCCTATGTTTTAATCCTTCCTGATTCCGGTACTGCTTCAGACAAACCTTTCTTCTGATCCTTATTTTAACATTCAAAATCCTTTCCCTAAATCCTACTGTAATCCACTGCTTTGCAACTCATTCCTTCATTTAGAAGTCAACTTACATTTTTTCATCTTTGGAATATGGCTGCTGCCTCTGATAATGTCACGCAAAATTAAATGTGAGCTATTGATTTCTATACATCACAAGATGGCTTGCTTTGTATGAAGAAAATTCCTTACAATTCCCTTTATACAACCGAAGCAGTTCAGTTTTATTATAGTCATTGACTATAATACTCACATTCATATGCTCAATAGACAATATAAATGGTAATATCAAATTAAGTTATACCTTTTGTAGCAATGTAAGTGTGGGGATGACAGAGTTAGGCCCTCCCTGAGGCAAATTATTTCCATCCAGTTTTTAAAAACACTCAGTAGTTTATTTTTCAAGCTTTCAGCTCGTGCTGGAGCCCATCATCAAGGAACTTCTCTCCTTCCAGAATATGTGCACTGGTCTGTTCTACGTATATGGTTCCTGGTTTTGTGTAGCTTTTTTCCCGTTAATTAGGATGTTCATGGCTGGCTATTAAGTTGTTATTCGTTATTTCCTTGTATCACCGCACTCTTAGCTCCTAAGAAGCCTACAGATTCTTTACTCTTAAAACAGTAAGGCATTTATAGCTATAGATCAGGGGTGTCAAACTTGATTTCATTGAGGGCCGCATCAGAGTTGTGTTTGACCTCAGGGCCAGGGTAGGTGGTAACACATGGCCCTCCCGAGCTCGATTTTCATTGGCAGAGGCACCGTAGACTGGTCCTTCGCTGTTTCCATTGTGGCCACGCGGGCCAAATCTAAGTAGCCTCCGGGCCTTGAGTTTGACACCCCTGCTATAGATTATCTGGAAGGTAGTGAAATGAAGGATTGAAGCTTCAGATTCCTCAATTCACATTTGCTGAAGGTAAATCAGTCAACCTCAGAATCACAGGGTTGGTACACAAGTAGCAGCCATGTGTATTTAAATGAATGAAAAATTCACTATAAAATCTAAATAAATGTTACAAAAGGATGAAATTCTAAGGACAGTGTTGGAAGAAAATGGAAGACTGGGGGATTTGAACTGTATGTATCCCATTGTTTATATCAAAGTCTTAGAAAATTATTCAAATTAGTATAAGCGAGATGAAAAATCTAAACATACAAATGAGTTTTTAGTACAATATATATATATATATCCAAAGATATCAGTTACCCTATTCAGTTTCAGAATAAGCAGGGTTATGCAAAGTGCAGAAAAAGAAGTAGTAAACAAACAAAAGGCAATAGATAAAAGAAAAGGAAATGGAACTAAATCTTGTTTACATCAACACTATTCATATATTGCTCCATAATTTTGTATCCTTGCAAATTATCCCTGCTTTTACCACAGTTGACATACCAATTCACACATTGTTTTTTGAAAATCTCTTTTTGAAAATCTCATTACCTCTATAACCATAATCATTACTTTCTCAGTTTTCCTCTATATTGTATGTTTTGCAGTTTGATTATTTTACATTCTCTTGATATGAACAAAATCAAAATCAGTATTTTAAAAAAATTGTTATGAACTGAATGCACTTTTGTTTTCGGTTCACATCTATTCATTCTTGATATGCAGTATATCTAAATTCCCTACTCCCATTGCATTTAGCTTACCGTAACATTTCTCCTGATATACCAATTCTCATTTTTATACAACAAAGTGGGCTATATAACACTTGCATTTTTTACCCAACATTTATTCTACACGGTAGACTGCATAAGATATACTACTTTTCTTACAGCGAAATGCCTTAACATTTCTCATATTTTCATATACAGATTTATACAGTAACTGTAATTTACTACTGTCAAATGTTTTACTTCCATTTTCTGTAAAAAGTTTGTAAAAAGAAAATATTCTGTAAAAAGAGGTAACGGTTTTCTAGGCAGAAGAGCTAAGAGCAATCAAAAGGTTTAATATGAATGCGTGTATTATTTTATCTAAATATGCTTTTTAAATGTGGTTTTGGTTCCCCTTTTTTGTTCTAATAATCTAAAATCTATGAAATATAAATTTTTGTAATCTATTTTATCTACTATCAATAGTAATTAATTTATCGGTCTATAGATAAAATAGCTGTTCTCTATCCTAATTGCAAAGTATTAACATGTTTTTAATACAGGTAGTCTTCAACTTATCACCATTTGTATAACTACCACTCAGTTATGATGACACTGAAAAAGTGACATACAAACTCTCCTGGGACTTAGATACACTGCAGTGTCCCCATGGTCATGTGATCACATTTTGGATAGTCAAGAACTACCGTACCTTTAAAAGTAATTGAAGAGACATAATTCAAAATATATGGATACAACAGTGCCTTTTTTAGTATGCTGGATTATAGAAATGGTAAACAATTAAAGCAACTGAAATGCTAAAGAAGATTGTTTTATGTATAACATCATTCAGTATCATTGTTTTTAAAGACATGCCATCTGATCCAAAAAAAGCCTATATCTACTGCATGGGGTTTGTTAAGAGCTGCCAGATCTCAAAATTGACACCACATTTTGCAAAAAATGGTAATGCAAAAATGCTGGACATATTCTAATTTTTACTGATAAGAATAGTTGCTTGAACTGCAATTTATAATGTAAATTTTACATCTCTGACAAATAACCATAAATAAAGTAGGTTAGTAACTTTATGACTTTTGTACCCTTTATCATCAGAGTTTTACCTATCTCTTATCTATTTACTATCACAAAATAAAACTTCCCAGAGAGGCATATAAATATTCCTTCTTACTTGGGAATACCTGAGTGGATATTCAGAATTTTATTAAAAAGTGCATGAAAGACCACCCTAGTAGCAGCTGTGTTTTCTTCATCTTATTTTTATAGCTAACAGGACATTTGACTTAAGTAATGGTGGATTAGAAGCGGAATATATGAATTACGCTGTTTTGTGTAGGTTACCTTTGGTTTAATAAAGATAAAAGATGGAATACACAACTCTGATGTAGAATGAAAATAGTGTTCTGTAAACATAAGTATCTTTCAGACAGAACAGAGGATTTTATACCTCATCTATTCCTTTCAAATTCAGCCAAGTTTGTGGAATGCAAGCTTCTCAGTAAATGTTTATTCTATTTGCAGGCTGATTTGGGAGCCTAACAATTGAAATATGCCCAGTTCTTTAGAACTGCATGTAAAGTATTTTCAAACTTTTAAAAACCTCAGCTATTTTTCTTTAATAATGCATGTACTGTTTTGCAAAAATACATTTTTGATAATCTCTTGCGTATGAATTAGAGTGTGGAACGTTCGCATGATGAAAAAAATACTCATGCTTCAGGTTCCTTGTTAATAGATTTCCATATGCCTAGAAGCTTTGAAAAGGTGAAATACTATAGAATTCAGAGGTAGCTACATTTTATATATTTATATATATTCATCTTTCAGGCGAGCTTTGACTCTTGATGGCTACTGGACTAGTCCTTGCAGATTACTATGCAGGCCTAAACTTTGCAATCTTCTGGTTTTTAGCTTGATGCCTTAATCACTATGCCAAACTGGCTGTATATTTACTTATGTAAATACTAAATATCCTTACAACATTACTATGGCAATCTGAGTGCCTTTTTTCATGGGTGTGATAGTTTATAGTGCAACCCAGAAATGTTTAATAGTTAAACTTCCAAAATAATGTTTTATAACCTCTTTAGATCAGAGTCTACATCTATTGTTTGGGGGGGAGGGGGAGTGACATTATTTTTAAAATTGATGATAGGCCATCATTCCTTAACAACAATTTGTTTGACGGCCATTTGAAGTTATGGCAACAGTGAACAAATGGCCTCTAAATTACAGCCATTGCAGCACCCCAAGAATCATGTGATCAAAATTCAGGTTCTTGGCACCCCATCCATCAAGTAGCGGTCTGGGGGGTGGTAGCGAAAGCTGGCCAAGACTGCTAAAGGCCTCAAGCCTCCACTTCAGCTCCAGCATCATTGGCGCTGCCATCACCACTATGGCCTGCTGATCACAGGATGGCCAAAAGAGCACAGATGGAGCGGGGGAGAAAGGCAAGTGGGAGTTCAAAAGAAGGTAGCCTGTTACATTTTGAGGCTCGGGATGAGGGTGGGGCAAGCCAGGAATGACTTGGATTGGGATGGGCCCTTGCCTAATGACCAGTGGGAATTGGTTAATGACAACAATGGGGATTGCTGGGATTTCTGTCACTAAGCAATGCAATCATGTGACATTGCGCTTTTAAACCCCATAGTTTAGCAATGGAAATTCCAGTCCCAATTACCTTTGTAAATTGAAGACTACCTGTATATTTTTCTCCGGTGGTAATGCAGAGTAGGTCAGACATATGGGTAGTATCCTCAGCCAATCTGCCCAGAGACTAAGAAGCAAACAACAAGGCCACGCCCCTGCCCCCTCCTCTCTCATGCCAGTTTTTCTTCTTAGTCAGCCCTAGAGAGACGTTTTTTAGTATTCTCTTGAGCTCATTAACAGATTTCTGCCTTAATTTCGAATTTATTTACCTTTTAGTCATTTTGGTTTGTTTCTCTATCTCACTGGGAGAGCTTGTGCTTGAAATCGCTCTCCCAGCATCGGCGGCTTGTCCTGCGGGCTCGCAGCGCCGCCGGCTGCTTGTTTGCGAGCCGATCGCCTCCACGTGGCCGTTGCCGGCCAGAGAAGCGTTCGGAGCCGTTTTGGAGCTTGCCGCTTTTCCGAGACAGCAGGAGCGGCGAGCGGCAGCAGCAGCTGCTGCATCGGTCTCTGGGGGGACGCCAGAGCCCTCCCCAGTGAGAACGAAGCTTCGGAGAGCCGCGAAGCCGGCTTCCACGTGGCGGCCGCCATTTTGGAAGCCGCGAAGACTTCTAAAGGTTTGGCCCGAAGCAGCGGTTCTTTGCCTGGTAGGATACCAGGCTTGACAAGGGGGGCGGTGAGGCCTGGCTTGCTCCTACCCCTCCCCACCTGGGGTTTCTATTCCCCTCAGGGAACGCGCTCAGGTCTGCTTGCAGCAGCCTTTGCCTTGGATTGCAGGCCTGGGTCCCTGGGGAGTGGGGGCCCTAGGGCTTGTTTCAGTTATTCTCCCTGCCTTGACAGGAATACCCGGTATTGTCGGATTGCCTAATGTTCCAATTGGAAGTTGATCAATTTGATTATTAATAATTTTGTTTTTTATTAATTTAATAAAAAAAAGAAAAGAAAAGAAAAAAAAAAGAAAATTTTAAAGGAAAGAGAAAGAAGAGGAGAGAGGAAAAGAGGTTCTCTCAGTTCTTACTATAGCAGTGTGATATAACGAAGAGGAATAATAGCTTGCAATTCCATATTTGTTCTCAGGCCTTACACCTGCTGGGAGCTGGTTCTTCCTTAGGAGTGTCTACGGCTCCGCCCCTCAGGTGATCCAGAGCGTGTGTGCCGGCTACTCTACCTGGTAGGCAAGGCCGCCACTGCTCCACGTCAGCTAAGGCCATGTCTTCGTCATCAAGGGCCACGGGCAAGAAGGCCACCTCTAAGTCCGCCAGGGGATCCAAGGCCGAACTCAGAGACATGGAAAGGCGACAACGTGCCTTGGACAAATTGCTCGAGAAGGCGGAGAAACTTAGAAGCGAGATCGTTTCCCCTACTTCATCTCCGACGGCCCAGGACGGGGCTCCGCTGCCCCTGGCCCCTCAGGGCCAGCCTGCAGGTGATACGGTGGCTTCTCCTCCTCCTCCCATGGATGCGATGGCTATCGCGGACCAACCTCTGGTGGAGGATCCCTTTGACTGCGGGGCCTTGCCAGCCGCAGAGGCTCAGGGGACGGCACGGGAACTACCACCTGATCTTCCCGCAGACGTGGATCTGGACAATTTACCGCCCGCATTGCTTAAGGTCGTGGCTCAAGCCATTTCGTCAGGCATCGCCTCTGACAGAGCTAAGCGGCGTTCCTCTTCCGGTCACGCAAGACGTTCAAGCAGATCGCCTTTCCGGGCCGGGCGTGTGGCCTCCGACTCTCCGGACCGTTCCTCTTCCCGCTCTTCCGACAGCGAGCTTAGTTTTCCGGAGTCCTCGTCGCAGCGTGAAGTTCCTCTCTCTGATGACGAAGGGGCGGCCCCAGAGGCCCCAGCTTTCACCGGCATGTTCCCGCCTAATTTGTTCAAGTCTCTTCTGCACAAGGCAAGACTCACCGCTAACCTGCCTGAGGATCCACAGGCGCAGGCTGGCCAGTCCGGCTCGGCTGACCAAGGTCAAAGTCCGTTCTCGCAACCTACCAAGGAGCAGCTTCACATTCCCATTCCCACGTTCTTCATCGACGTGGTCAAGGGCACATGGGCTAACCCGGCAGCGCTTCCTACGCCCAGCGGCAACGACAAGCGCCATTACAACGTGGCCCCTAGTCTCACACAGGTGCTTCAAGTCCCGCCTGTTGATGACCCAATTCTGGCCTTAACCTCTCCGTCGCCCGTTGTCTCAGGTGAGGTTGCGGATGGGCTGCGGGCCGAGGACAAGAAGGCCGAGATGGTCCTGCAAAAAACGCACCAGGCGGCCGCCTGGGGCATCCGCGCAGCTACAGCAGCCTCGTTTTTCAATCGGTCCATGTTCATGTGGCTTCGCCAGTTGAAGGCCCGCCTTGATCCACGTGATGAGCGCACTCAACTGGACCTGGCCAAGATCATCGCTGCGGCCCAGTTCTCAGCCGATGCCACCCTGCAGGCCGCACGTCATACATCTCGGGCCATGGCCACCGCGGTCACCTCGCGCCGCCTGATCTGGCTGCGACAATGGCACGCGGACGTTCGTTCCAAGTGGAGGTTGGCCGCGGCTCCCTACTCAGGTACTGCACTGTTCGGCGAGGCGCTTAACTCCATCCTCGTCGAGAACAAGGACAAGCGCAAGGTGCTACCTTCCATGACTCGGCGAGCTGACAGGCGCTCCACGCCATATCACCGTAGGCCTTCCTTTCGTCAGCAGGAACAAGACCCGTTTCCTCAGACGAGATATTACTCCCAGCGGTCGGACCGCTTCCCGGACAGGTACAACCAACGAGACCGGTCCCGTCCATTCCAGTCCAACCGCCGGCCGTTTCGTGGCTCCGGTTCCCGGCCATTCAGACGTCAGAAGTGAAGGGTCGGCCGGGCCCCCCGTTGGAGGTCGTCTGGAGTTCTTCGCAGCGCAGTGGACCACGACCACCACAGACACCTGGGTCCTCAATGTCGTCAGATTCGGACTTGCTCTCGAATTCCTCTCCAGACCTCCGGATCACTTTGTACGGTGCCCGGTTTCGCCAAATCCAGTCAAGGCGAACCTCATGGCACAGGCGGTTCGTCACCTCCTTCAAATTCGGGCGATCGAACCCGTCCCTCCCTCTCGCAGGGGGAGGGGCTTCTACTCCATCCTGTTTGTCGTACCAAAGTCCTCCGGAGACTGGAGAGCAATCTTAGATCTAAAAGCGCTGAACTCCTACATCGCCTACAGACGATTCAAGATGTCATCTCTTCGATCCATCCTAGGGGGCGTCCGACCGGGGGACTACATGGCCTCAATCGACCTATCGGAGGCCTACCTCCACATTCCCATCCTTCCCGCACACCGCAAGTACCTCCGCTTCTGCTATGCGGGTCAACACCTGCAATACAGGGCCTTACCGTTCGGTCTGGCCTCAGCACCACGAGTCTTCACCAAGGTCCTAGCAGCGGTCTCGGCTCACCTCAGGACGGTGCCAGTACGTCTTCAGACCTACCTCGACGATATCCTGGTCCAGGCATCATCGGGACCGCGAGCCCGGGCGGATCTACTCCTCACCATCCGGGTACTGCAGGCGCACGGCTTCCTGATCAACTTCGACAAGAGCCAGCTGATACCGACACAGGTCATTGCTCATCTTGGGGCCGTGATAGATTCCACGAAGGGAATTGTGTTCCTCTCCCCGGAACGTCGTCTCAGCATCAGGGACCTGATAGCAGACATCGATCGCAGTCCACGGGTGACCATCGCTGCCCTGTCCACCCTCCTGGGCAAGATGATATCCTGTCTGTCGATAGTTCCATGGGCACGCCTGCACGCTCGTCCTCTCCAGTGGTTCCTGCTCCCGTTCCAACGCAAGCGTCGGCCGATGCTTCACACCACCGTCCAGTTGCCCCGACGGGTAGCCCTGTCCTTCCGGTGGTGGACTTCAACGGCCCTGGACAAGGGCTGCTTTTTCTGGGAGCCACGCAGAATAGTAGTCACCACGGACGCGAGTCTGTTCGGCTGGGGTGCTCATCTCTCCCCGCTGGTGACCCAAGGACGGTGGTCACCTCGGGACCTCCAGAACAACATCAACTGGCTGGAGCTCAGAGCCATCTCTCTGGCCCTACGACACTTCAGGCCTCAGCTCCAGGGCAAGGATGTATTGGTGCTCACCGACAACACCTCGGCGAAGGCGCACGTCAACCGTCAAGGAGGGACGCACTCCGGGCCCCTCATGACAGAGGCCATGAGCCTGGGCAGATGGGCGGAACGACATCTCCGGTCCTTGAAGGCGGAATACATCGCCGGAAAGATCAACGTCCAGGCGGACTTCCTCAGTCGCCACACGGTGGACAATGCGGAATGGGCCCTGCATCCTCTCCTATTCCGATCCATCTGTCTCCACTTCGACACTCCAGTGATCGACCTGTTCGCCTCCAGAACGAACACCCAGTTGCCACGCTTTGTGTCGAGGTTCCCGTCGCCGGGAGCGGAGGGAGTCGACGCCCTCCGCTGCCCGTGGCCGCGGGGCCTGCTGTACGCATTCCCCCCCCTTCCCGTTTTGCAGGCGGTGATTCGGCGAATCTTCGAGGAGAAGGCGGAGGTCCTTCTCATCGCACCGTACTGGCCGCGACGCACCTGGTTTGCGGACCTGAAGGCCCTCTCCGTCGACAGGCCGTGGTGGATTCCACCCGAACAGATCCGCCTGTGTCAGGGCTCGCTTCAACATCCCGATCCGCAGTGGATGCAGCTGACCGCCTGGCGCTTGAGCGGAACCGCCTCAGAGAATGCCATCTCTCCGAACCGGTGATACGGACGATGCAAGCCGCCCGCCGTCCCGCGACCATCCGCATTTACGGCTCGACTTGGAGGAGTTTCGTCCGATGGTGTGCAGCCCGCCGTCTCGACTCCACGAGGGCGACAGTCCCGCAGGTACTGGAATTCTTGCAGGAGGATCTGGCCAAGGGCCTGCCTCTCAATACACTTAAGCGACAGGTGGCCGCCCTGGCCACTGTCCTTCCTGGGGTGGGCGGGTACTCCCTCTCTCACCACCCACTCATCCGGTTATTCCTAAAAGGGGCTGCCAACGTCAGTCCCCCCACTGTCCACCGGTACCCCACATGGGACCTTCCCAAGGTTCTGAGAGCCCTCATGGCGCCCCCGTTCGAACCACTTAGGGAAGTCAGCCTCAAGCACCTTTCCTTCAAGACGGCCTTCCTGGTCGCCATCACCTCGGCTCGGCGGATCTCGGAACTGGCCGCACTGTCCTCTAGGGCGGACCTGTGCATCTTTCACAGGGATAGGGTGGTTCTCCGACTCGACCCTTCCTTCATCCCTAAGGTTAACACTCTCTTCCATAGAGGGCAGGAGCTAGTCCTTCCCACCTTCTGTTCCCGGCCTTCCCACCCCTTAGAAGTGAGGTGGCATAACCTGGACGTCCGCAGGGCACTCAAGGTGTACCTGCACTGCATTTCGCCCTTCCGGCATTCTGAGGCGCTTTTCGTCTCGTTTCAGCCGGCAACTCTGGGTGCAAAGGTTTCCTCCCAAACCCTTGGTTGCTGGCTGAAGGCCTGTATCGCGGCTGCTTACCAGTCACAGGCTCTCCCGGTCCCGGGCCGCCTCACGGCCCACTCCACGAGGAGCACAGCCACCACCGCTGCGTGGTCCACTCAGGCCTCCCTTGAGGAGGTGTGCCGGGCGGCCACCTGGACCTCGCCCTCGCCGTTCATCCGTCACTATAGATTAGATGCATTTGCCTCCGCTGAGGCCGCCTTCGGCAGGAGGGTGTTACAACAGGTCCACTTGGCCCCTGGGGCTCCAGCCACGGTTTCTCCCTCCCTGGGACCGTAGGCTTGGGTATGTCCCATATGTCTGACCTACTCTGCATTACCACCGGAGAAGAGGCGTTGTCTTACCTGAACGCCGTTTCTCGGTGGTTGCAGAGTAGGTCAGCCCCACCCTTATGGGGCTGGAGCCATGTCCTTGCCTCCTTCTCTGGCGCTCCGCGCTGGGGGGGTGTGTGTGTCTCACGTATATTTAGCTTCTCTTTCAGCCGAACATTCAACGAAAAACTGGCAAGAGAGAGGAGGGGGCAGGGGCGTGGCCTCGTTTATTTGCATCTCAGTCTCTGGGCAGATTGGCTGTGGATATTACCCATATGTCTGACCTACTCTGCATTACCACCGGAGAAGCACATTGTTACAGATTGCGATTAGATTACTCTGGTACATGTTGTAACCAGCCGTGCTGGTCTGCACGTACACACGATAGCAACAGGATTGTTCTGTTATTCTCACACTTAACATGCCTAGTCCAATTTATTAATAAAATTATATTCATATAATTCATATAACAAGGAAACAATACTGCTTAACGTAATTAATTTAAAGAATATTGAAAAATCTGTATTATCCCTTTTTTCGCTTGAAAGATTCATTAGGACCATGTCTAAAATAAGATACACAAAGAAATACACAAAGAGATAAACATAATTCTAGCACTTAATTTTTCCTGCTGAAAATAACACTCTTTCTCCAGCACAAAAATTAATTTCCTAATTGGTTTTCCCTCTTCTTGGCTTTATATCTACAGTATGATTTCTGGTTTTGCTTTTTTCTGCTCAAAGAGCATTAATCACTGTTAATTGTCTTACAGTTCATAAGAAAACATTAAACAAAGGTCAGGTATATTTACTCCCAAATTCAGGCTTCATACAACAGGGGAAAAATGATGAGAACCAAAAAAACACAATGTAGGCAATGACTTGTAGATAAACCCAGTTTAGTATACAAGATAACATAAACCCATTAGTACCAAATAATTGTCAAACCAATATTTCCTTGCATTAAAAAAAGAAAATAAATCTGTCTGTCTGTCTGTCTGTCTGTCTGTCTGTCTGTCTGTCTGTCTGTCTGTCTGTCTGTCTGTCTGTCTGTCT
>JANHFK010004362.1:310036-320264 GCA_036250565.1 Sibynophis collaris
ATCCCCACCCTATCCCCAGCTGTTGGCACTTCGAAGCACAGCTCCTGAAGCTACTTGCAGACTGTTGCTGTATGGAAGATCTTGTGGGATGATTCTAGGACTCTCCCTAACCAAGGAGAGCCATATAAACTAAAGGAATGCCAGTTCTTTCTGTTGAAAAAGCGACAACCAAGGAAAAAACCTTCAGGGATCTTTCCCTGGGCATGTTGTTTAATTGTCCGTCTGCACCAGAAGTTCACTGGAGTCCATCTTCAGGGAACTTCTCCCTAGCTCCAGATTGGATCCTGCTACATTGTCCTGGGACATGTATATTTGCCTTCGTTCATGAGTTTTATTTTAATTGAATTTTAAACTTATGGTCCTTATTTATTGATTTAATGTTTTATAGTTAATTTTAATGGAATGTCTGTATGCTACTTAGAGTTGCCTCTGGCAAGATGGACAGCATACAAGTTTAATAAATAAATACATAATATACAAGCTACTTATATTATCCACAGAATTTTATCTGTACAATCAAACCACTGATCCATTTACTCTAACATTATCAGTACTAGAAGTGACTCTTCCCCAGTCTGGTCAAAGTTTGGGAATTGTAGACCCACCAATCCAGAAGGCATCAGATTGGGTAAAATTCCTCAAATACACCGATGTACCATTGTTCGTATGAACAGTACCTTTCTAATTTCCAGTTTTTGTAAGTTTCAGTTCAACTGTATTTCAGTGCAACACTGTGTATGTCTATGCATGTTTTTACATGGAATAAAGAAATGTACAGTATCTTTAAACACACACAGACATTTGATGGAGAAATTATACCATACAGTGAGATGTATCCCTGCCTAAAGAGGAAACACCTCAAACATAATTGAAGAAGGGGACTTTAATTCACAAAATCCTACCCTCATATTGTGATTTGGTTGGCCTTCAAGGTGCAACAGGTTGTATTTGATTTGGTGGCATATAGTTATTAGGGCTCCCTCTATGAAAGCATGGGAAATAATTACTGAAAAACTGGAAGAAAGGGAACATTGAGGTCCAGAAATGAAATATTGGTCCTAATTTCAGGACCTCCTGGAAGTCAGGTGCTATTTAAATAGGCTTAAAAAGCAAAAACGTACATCACACATAAAATGACTTGGCAGCCAAGTCCTTTTGCTTACACATGACTTCCCTTTCTTTCCAGGGAGAAGAAAGTGAACCTGTTGCCCGGTGAATAGCCCTGCTATGCCAGCCTGACTGCATGAGTTGGCATGTGTCAAATCAGTGCCCATTAACAAAAGAGCTTCTCAGAGAGAAAGGGGGGGGAAATCAATGCTCCCCAAGGAAATATCTTTAAAAGTACCTCATTTTCAAGAACTTCCTGGGAATTCGTTTACTTGAGTGCAGTGGTGCATTTGGCTGCTGATTTGGCAATCAAATTAAAAAAGCAGCTGTAGCACAAAAGTAACAGCTGCTCGGGTTACCCTTTCAAATGATTCCGAGGAGCTGAATAAAATATTTTGTTACTGAAACAGATGCAGGCAAACAATCAGTAAACAGATAGGCACTGTGCTCATTTCCACTGGCACTAGGTTAATGCAATCCTAGAAAATCTTTCTAAGCAGTGGAGGATTGCTACTTTAAAGTGGAAATATTGAAGCTGCCTTTCCCCAGTCTCCAGATGTATTTAGAGTGACAGCTTCCAGAATTCCCAGGTGGAATGGCCAATGGGCAAGGCAGGCGTAAATAAATACTTATTCATATTAAGACAAAATAGGAAGAAATTGACTACTTTACATGTATCTACATGAATGCATGTGCTGGATCATGAAAGGGAACATTGCACAGATACACAGTATTCAGTTCTATTTACAGGCAAACATTCTATTTTAGAATACTGGAAATATTCTAAGAGATGATCCCAGAAGAATTTGCTTGAGATCTAATGGTGATTCTAAATTTAAGGTCCCTGATCTGGCCTACAAAAATTCAGATGACCATGAGACAGCCGCCAAGGATAAAGAAATCTGTTTGCTGCCAATTAATGGTTATCCCATTTTTTCCAATCCAGTTATGATAATCTGAATAAAGATACAAAGCTGGTTTCCAAAGTAACATTGGTCTAAAAGATTTCAGGTTCTTTCTGATTTAGTTGTGGTCCAAAATCCTCAGGAGAAGTCAGCCAATTTAAATTAAAATTGAAAGAAACTATGCCTTTAATTGTATACATTTTACCAATGCGGATGCTATGGTGACACCCTGTTAGTGATTTTTTAAAAATCATCCAAGGGAAAGTCAATCATTCTCACATTCATTTCCACTTTCCTTTTCTGCTGTTCACATTAGGAGATATATTTGTAGTCTGTTTGATATTACACCATGACTAATAATGGGATTTTAAGTCAATCAATCAATCAATCAATCAATCAATCAATTAATCAACCAATCAATCAATCAGGTGCACTATTTAATTCAATAGTAATCTCAGCTATACTATAGAGCAAAAATGCAGAAATTTAACAAAGCACTCTTTTCTTGCACCTACAATTTTCTTATTTTTTCACATAGTGCACAAATATTTAATAGAGTTCATGCACCATTATTTATTTCGTTTATAGTATGAAATGCCCAATTATTATCTTGCTTCTCTCCACTCCTTTGTTCCTGATATTTGAAGGTGTTTGGTTATTTTTAAGGTACATGTTAAGTCCATGATCACTTTAAAATCAAATTCAAAGAATAAAACAGAAGACCTTTACCTGGATGTTAGGGTTTTGCCCATTGATATCTGCTTTTGAGAAGTCAGGAAAATTTGGAAGATCGAAAAGGAAAGATCTGGGTCCATCTCTTTGCAAGGATGTATGCCCATTCTGCTGCCTGAATCGCTGCTTGGCCAATGTCCGGTGTGCTGCCTGGTGACCGGGATAATTCTGTCGATCTTCTGGGTCTAACGTGAAGCTGCTTTCAAGAGATGAAAGACTCTCTGTGTGAAGGATTTCCTAGGAGGACAAAGGAAAAAAGGAAAGAAATTCAATGTTTGTAGATCCAAGAAAGATATTAGGCTGGATACAGTGAGGTTTAGCAGAAGTAATTTTGTGGTGGACAGAATTCTGTGGGTAGAGGAAGGCAAAAGGGAAAATGACAACTTGTGTGTGATGGTTTATAACACAAATGACACAATATGAAGGAGCATTGCACCGTTTGTATGACATCATGACATCTAAGTCATTATCTGGAACTCACTGTGGCTTCCTATACACCCTACTGATTCTGGCAGAGGTGCTTTGTGGTGTACATTTCTGCACAAAATGGTGAGATGTTGTACAATGAAAGGTCTCATGCCCTATGGAATGCTTTGTGACCCTGAAATAAGAGACTTCATATGGGTTTCAGCTCTTTTAGGATACAACATTCTGGTGTTAAGTTGGACTCTTTCTGAGTGCAAAAGCATCCTTCAATCAAAGAAGAAGGGCACCAGTGGATCCATCTTCCAGAGTGGCTTACATTAAAGCTATCAAAAGCTTTGTGCTGGTGAAATGAAAAGGCACAAACAGAAAAGAACCAAGCAGAAAAGAACCAAGCTCATGGCCTTTGCAATGGCATGCCTACAATCAAGAAAACAAGTCCATAACACTTACAGTATATATTCAAAGGTACTACAAACTTTGGCACTGATGGAAAAATAAAGCTACAATTACATGTCAAACAGTACAACAAGCTTCCCTGTCACATACATGGTCTGGAGGAGGCAAGAGAAGGGAAATAAAATGTGCATTGTGATGTTGTTGATGGAACAACCTCCTATTACAGTTGATTTATTATGCTGCTCACAAATAAATAAGGTGCCAAGCTTGCTGTCTTGTGGCATCACAACACACATATTATTTTGATGAAATCTCTGCAGATACCTCGTGTACCATATTACATAGACTGTACCACTCCTCAGTATATCCCAATCCTGTCCCTTCACTTAATGTTTAGCAATCCAAGAAAGAAATTGGCAGTACATCTATATGACTTTTGCATTGGCAGGGCAAGGAATTAATAGAAAGTGGAAGTGGAAGTTTTACCCTTACTAGTTTGCTGGTCTAAAAGTTGGAATTTTTAACAGCTGGACCCAGATGTTTTCAGTTGCCATTGAATATGAGAGCTACATTCTTGAAAATATGAAGGTTAAATTGAGACAGATGCAGAAAGGGGAACAGAATGCCAGGCATTATTAAGAAACCTTAGTGCTTGTATATAGCTCAATGAGTTGCTCATTTGAGATGAACACAACTAGAATGGGGTGCAGAAGAGGAAACAAGAAAATCCAAAAGTTCAAACTCTACGTCAATATTCATTTTTGAAAATAGTGAAACTTACTTCCTGGGCACAAACGTAACAATCACAATGGGGAGTGTGCCATTATTTCTAATAAACATGTTGCACTGTTTCCCTTCTCTACAATTTGGAGCTGAAAAGCAGGCAAGGGAACACTCTCCATGCTCTATAAAGTGCCTTGAAGGAATAGCTCAACTTTGGGAACAATTGCCCTCTTCTAAAATCTGTGTTTGGGTAAAAGCTGTGACTTTAAACATAAATCAGAAATCTCAGGAGACCGGTACAATTACAGAGATGGACCTGAATCTAGAAGGGGGAAAGTTATATATAACAAGTTTGTGATGTGTTTTAAAGATATTTCTAATGACACTAAAGAGCAACAGATGGACAGGAATGAACAAAAATCCATATACATCTGTTGTATGATCGACATGGTCCTAGTGATAAATTTTGGCTCACTATCAAAGTGTGTATTCATATGTTTACATCTTAGCTTACTTCTAGAGGTCTCAGAATGGCAAGATTCTTTCCCCTATATACCCATGGACAAACATCATAAAATGAGTTTTCTAATGATAGGATGTCTGGCTCAAGATCTGCAAAGATCTTTTTGATTGAATAGAGTTGAACTTGGATCTCACATGTACTAGTGTAATTTAATCTCAGCCATACAGTATCTCTAAATCTCTTATATATTTTGGACTAAAGCTCCTGGCCATTGGCTGTAGAAACTACAGGTCACAAAGTTTCCTGTCCTCACTTTGTGACCCACCAAACATCCTTTTGCAGCCTACTGGTGTTTTTTTTTTAAAAAAACTGAGACTAAATGTTGCTACTGCCAGGAAGGATCTGCTGCTACTTCATTTTTCACTGCCATCTCCTCCCTGAAAGACATGCTACTGAATGCTTGTCACATATCCAGGCCTCATCGACATTGCCAGCTTTATTGCTGCCAGCATTGCTAGCCATCCAACAACTGATTGGCAGGCCAGCTATTCCTTTGTGTCCTGCAATTATCGGTCAGTAGCAATGTGGCACTTTGTCCTCTATGAGTTTTTTGCTGCTCAAGTATACCGTCACTGTCTAGAACCATCTTTCCCTATCTGGTGTTCTCCAGATACGTAGCACTATAATCCTTGTTGGCTACTCTGACTAGGGAGGATGAGAATTATAATTTAATTAATGAGGAAGGCAGTTTTTTGAAGATCCAGAACAGGGGTGTCAAACTCATGTCGTCACAGCAGCATAACATGACATATTGGGACTTTTCCCCCCTTCACTAAACTGGGAGTGGCCAGCACGTGATGCATCTGGCCCGCGGGCCGGGAGTTTGACAGCACGTGATCTAGAAGGTCCTTCCTCATGTTGATTTCAGTTGGGCTTTTAATGATGGCCATGAAAGTTAACAATTTGCTTTAAATCCAGGTGGCCTATTTCAAAGATTTTTGAACAGCTGTTTTAGGTTTCCAGCAGGCAGATGTTCTGTAATCGCCTTTATTTTTCCTGCCTATCTCTTAAAATATTCAACATCTTGTTCCAAATTTATTTCTGGAATTATCATTTGCCAAATAATATTTTGTAAAAAAAACATTTCGTTTATATGATTTTAAAAAACAAGAAGAGATCACTATTTATTTAGAAGCTAAAAATAGCATTAAGTATGCAGTAGGAAGAATGCTACATTTACAAAAAGGAAAGAAAAGGAAACAGAAAGATCCTGGGAAAAGCAACCTGTTTAAGCAAAAGATACTTTGCCTGACCAAACTTTAAAGTTTGACATAGTTGAGACTGGAAGCAAATTGAAGTAAAATAAAGTTTGTTTCCAAGGGCTCTAATTAAGATCTAAGCCAGAGAAAATCTTCTACTTTTCATGTTTAGGTCCCAAATGCCACATTAAGAGAAAACAAAAACCCATCACAGTGTTGGAGTGAAATGGTTATTTAGAAAGGTAGAGGCAGAGATAGATAGGTAGGTAGGTAGGTAGGTAGGTAGGTAGGTAGGTAGATAGACAGACAGATAGACAGACAGACAGACAGAGACAGACAGACAGACAGACAGACAGACAGACAGACAGACAGACAGACAGACAGACAGACAGACAGACCGACCAAAGATAGAGAGATATAAAGATAGACAGAGACCCTCCCTTCCAAAGCCTCTATGAAAACACAATGAGGACAATTCTTTTTATTGATTTGCCTAGGCATAACTTAGTTGGTTTGCAAAACTCCAGATGATACTAGAAGGCAATTAGAGGAACAGAGCTAGTAACCTTCTGCAGTTTAGATTTTATGCTTGTTATTATACAATGTCATTCTGGTTTTGTTTAAAATTAATTTTATTTGTATTTTATTCATTTATTGGTTGGTTGGTTGGTTGGTTGCTTTGACTGTCATGTTTAACACAAAAGTTGGATGTAAATCTAATGGGAAAAAACAAGTAAAACATGTAATATGTTTGCAGGGTTTTCATAAAGTGATCTCTCCTCTTGCTGGTAAAAAGCTTTTCAACTCCTTTTAACTCTTTATCTCTTTTAACCTCTTTTTTTAACTTTTCAGCCTTCTGCATCGAACTAAATGCAAGAGTTCATGCTACAAATTCAAAATACATTAAGATGGGTAATTCTCTGCATTCAATAACATTTCATAAGAATGATAACTATTCTGCTTTCTGGAATTATATAAAATATAAGAACCATCATGAATGCTTATGACCCCTTAGCATAATTTCCTGAGGCCGAACCTATATTATCTTTCATAAGATATTAATTAATTTAAATTCCCAAAGTAACTGGCTAGTGAAACAAATATATCTAGCTTTGAAATTTTGTTCCAAGTGCACCTGGATTGCTCCTATGCCACGTATAGCAGACTATTGGACCATTGAGAGGAGAAACAGTAGACTTGAAGCCTTTTTGAAGCTAATAATGGACTTCTAAGTGATAGTCCGGGTCTCCAGAACACCTGGTTTATAATTAAAAATATTTAACACAGAGGCTTCACATGAAAGTCTGTAAGAACTGTAATACTCACAGCACACGGTTCCTTCCTGCAAAGCAACAAAGCATAGAAGTCTCTGGCATGAAAATTAATGAATGCAGCCTCGTTTCAACATTGTTCAAGCCCTAACCCTCCTCTCTGCCGATGCTCTATTGTTACAACATCAAAGACCAACTGCTGGCTCAGATACAGTCAATATGAAAAGAGAAGAAGGCCCCCTAAATTTACTGCTTGACTGCATTCTCTTTAAATGGATAGCACCGTGGTCCTCTTTCAAAGGAGGTATCCCAGACATAGATCATCTTTATAGGACATCACGTACAATAAAACAAAGCTGTAACTTTACAAAACCCAGAAAAACCAACAACCCAACCCAACAACAATGAGAAGCACCTTTAAAGATTCCCCCAAGAGGTGAACATTCCAATTTTAAAACAAATAAATAAATAAATATCACCGTGGCCATCAGTTTGTAAAATCTTTAGTGTATTCCGTCCATGGTTCAAAGCTTATCAATGATGTTATTTAACCGTTTTATCTGGGTTTTTTTAAAAAAACCACTGAATTATAATTTAGCTGAGTTTGCATTTCCATGTTTGATATTCTGAACTGGTTTTTGTGGGGGATTTTTAACACCAGACGGCTTTGGAATACTTAAATCTTGGAATCATTTACGGAGGCATTTTCATAAATTTACTCACTGAAAAAAATCAAATTGTATTTAAAAAAAAACCCTTCCCCAACATTGTTTTACCTTTAAATAATTTTAATCATGACATATATCTCTAACCAAAAAAGTAGGAAAAGCTTTGCTGTGAAAAAAAAATCTTACCCACTATTAAACTGTTTTGTTTCCAACCTGAGCAATGAATGTTTTGAAAACTATTTGGTCCAAATAAAGCTTAAGATCACTTACGCACAATGCCTCCAGAGTCTACTTTTTCATTCACTACAAGAAATTTAATCCATCCTTGTTACTGAGCTATTTTAATGTTTGCAGATGCTACAGCTATGTTAAAAATGGAACTGTAGCTCCAGATAGGAGGCACAATACAGATGGATGAAAACCACATCCCCAGAGTCCGAAAGGGCATAGTAGTCTTGATCTACTTGATCAAAAGTAGTCTTTTTTAAAAATCACAATTAAAGCAATTGATTAAGTTCAAGATCAACTAAAATATAAATCAATAGTGAAAACACCTTCATGTTTTCCAGAAAGTATTTATTCAGGATGTCAAGCAAAAAACATATGGAACACTGGATGGATATGATGCAAGTACGAAGACAAGTGTAAAATTCGAAGAGTTAAAATACATATAAAATACATCCAAAATAGTTTGGATATAGACTGCTTGCTTTGGAAATAAACAGCTTTAAATACAATAAATGATGCTGAGGTTTCTTCTTGCCATGCAATATTTAGAAGCTTATAAATGGGTTTTGAAATAAGCTGGTCTCAAGTTAGGTAATTTCTGCAGTGGGAAAGTTGTTTCACATAGCACTGGTATTCTGACTATGTGAGGACTGCAGTAAGAGGGCAAACTGAAGAAAAACTAAAAGATTTCCAAATACCTGTTTAGAGGAACCTAAATTAAAATTTCCATATGGCATGACTTGAATTAACTTTGCAAGGAGCTGGCAAACATCTGGAACCTTTTCCACATCTTGTCCCTGACAGTCCCTATGTCCCCATTAATAATAGGAATCTTGCCTGGTGCTTCAACCAGAGCATCTGACTCAGTTTCTGCTCCCCAGAGAAAATGCATTATTTTTTGCAACATTTCCTCTGGATTTGTAAGTAGGTTTCCCATTGGCAGGAATTCCCACAGTGTCCTGCAATTTCTTCTTTTTTCCTGTAACCCAAAAGTTGTGTTACAGCTGTGATGGCGAACTTATGGCACGCGTGCCACATCTGTGGGCACGAGAGTGTTGCCCTCTCTCAGCTCCAGCGCACATGCATGTGCCAGCCAACTGATTTTTGGGCATTCCGGTCCCACCGGAAGTCAGGAAACGGGCCATTTCCGGCCTCTGGAGGGCCTCTGGGGGGGGGAACCATTTTCCCCCTCCCCAGGCTCCTAGAAAGCCTCTGGAGCCTGGGGAGAGCGAAAAACGGGCCTACCGGGACCACCATGCCATCGCGTGCCTAAAGCGAGGGGAATGCGGCAGTGTCGCGTGTGCATGCATGGGGGTCGTGGCTTGGAGGGCATTGAATTATGGGTGTAGGCACGTGCGACCCCTTCGTTCTCCCCCTACTTTTGGCACACAATGGCAAAAAGTTTAGCCATCACTGTGTTACAGTGTCACAATAATTGTTTCTCAGAAGACCGCTTTGCCTCTCCCACCACAAAACAGGGAATGATTGTTATTTTATTTTTTTTATTCCTCTTAATTTGAAGGATAGAACAAATGCGGGAAAGGAAAAATGGAAGTATTAATATTTTTGGTGCCCTCCCATTGCCCCGCTAGAGTGCTGGTTAGTTCTGTTGGAGAATGGATACAACAAGGAAGAGATGTACATATGATGCAAAACGAAGCAGAGAGTTTCAGCTGCTGTTGCTTGGTTGTATCCTTAGGACAAGCCTCCCCAACTTCAGATGTGTCAGATTTCATGAGAGCTGCTACTGCAACATAGGAGAAGATTTTTGGCACAGTTGTTCCAAAATAATTAGTATTTCTAGGAACATGCTGAATAGAGATAATATTGCAGCAACAAATAAAAATCTATTTTTTTAAAAAAAAAATCAGATGTTGCAATCTTAAGAAGTCCTGATAGGAACAAATTGTACCATGAATTTTCTGACATAGATGATTTAATTGTTGAAGAGATACAAGAAGCCTTTTTAACTCCCTATAACAGTGATGGCGAACCTATGGCACGGGTGCCACAGGTGGCACTTGGAGCCATATTGGTGGGCACACGAGCG
>JANHFK010004362.1:375609-385922 GCA_036250565.1 Sibynophis collaris
TACATATGTACCTGAATAATATTTGCACTAGGTAAGTATGTATTACAGAATTGTAGATCTGTTATAACAATATATTATAATTTCCTTTTTTTCTGTTGTATTTTCTTTCACTTTTTAAAAAAAGCACTTTTTATGCATTGTTTCTTTTTTTTTGGAGAATGTATGTATCTACACTACAATTGTTCTTCTGTTCTATTAATTTTCTTTTTCTGTTATTACTTTAAAAGCAATAAAAATAACTTATGCATTTCCTATGCAATATTCTAGGAATTTGCAATAATGGCATTGTTGCTATAGAATGTGTACAATCCTAACTTTGCTTAAGCATATCAGGTGACATGAACCATCATTTGCTGAAATAGCCCTGGGGTCAGCGATTGCATTATAAAACGAGAGAAAGATTTTATGTGAGAAAGCCAGTTTTCTTGGATTCTCAACCACATTACTAGGCTGTTCAGCACTATTTGCTCTCCATAAAATACAGTCAGTGCTATCAACTGATGGAAAGAAGATGGAGTCCTTCTGTAAGTGAATTATTTTGTTTTGAGTTTCCAATGCAGGTTAAAATGCATAACTATTTGTAATTCAGTATTATAATAAGCCTATGAAGCCAGGGATTTAGTCTTTCTATTGAAAAGGATCTGAGGAAAACAGGGAGTTGTGTTTCTCAGTAGTAGAATAAGCTACGTTTATTTTTATTGCTGTGTTTTTGTGTGATACACTGTGCCATGTTGAGTGATGATAGTAAAAGTTAATGTATGGAAGACATCAGTGGTGAAATTCCCCTGGCTCTATCCGGCTCTCTGAACCGGTAGCGCTGGTGATGGAAGGCTCCGCCCACCCGCCGGGACGTCCTACGCGGGAGCATGCCCGAACCGATAGCAAAGGTAATTAGATTTTACCGCTGGAAGACACCATATTAGAAACTGTTAGGATTAGGCAGACCAATAATCTAATTTTGTATAAATGAATGAACCAACCAACCAACCAACCTTTTATTAAACTAGTAGGTTAACTCTGAATGCAGTAGGATAAATTCTCATAGTTAAAAAAAATTAAATAGAATGTTTGGATCCCATTGCCAGAAGTATTTGAATGCCCACTTCTAAAGTGGCGTCAGCTGAAATTTGTGTATATCTCAGTGTAATGGAGTAAATGAAAGATTGTTAATTTAAGATATTTTGCCACATACCTAATCAAAAAAACTTAGCATGTTAGTACTTGCATTCCTCCATTTATTTTATCTTCTGCTGTAGCGTTGCTATAAAGCAAATTTTCTAATGGAAATTCATGGCACAGATCTTCTTTGATTACTCATTTTTAGATCTTTTGTGTGGCTTTCCAGATCTCATAAATGCAAGTGAGATAGAGCCTGTGAAATGACAGAATAAAGAATGCAGAATATTTATAATTACATCATTCAAGTAGAAAGCTTTTGTTTTGCCCCTCAATTGATTTCAAAAATAAGTTTATTCGATGATGAATAATATATTCCCCAGTTAACCTTTGAAGCATTTGACCACATAAATGAGTCAGCATTTAGTAATTATGATCCAAAGACGCAAAAGAAGTATTCTTAGAATAGTATGGGAATTGAAGAACAGGGAAAAGTGACATATCAGGGCTGCCGATTTTTGCTTTATTCTTGTTGGGTTCTGTTACCTTTTAATTTTTATTTTGTATTATTATATTATTGGCTTTAACTATATACATTACTCAGTGCTGCTTACATAAGATGAGCAGCCATATAAATTAAATGTTACAGAAACAGAATTAATTGAACTTAGATTATTCTGAACATTGCGCACAATATTCAAAATCATTTGGAATTTCTCAGAATAATTACAATATTATAAATTCAACTGCATAAAAGCTGTTAGATGCAAGTGAAGTAAATATTAGTAGAGAATAAGAAGAGATATTTAGGATAAAAATAAATTCTTCCCTGCTTTTGCTTATTTCTAGTGCTACTTCTTTTAGTACTATTCTTGGGGGTGCCGAGATCAGAAAATCATGTTACTAATCTGAAAGAGTGTTTCCAAGAGCCCGAATATGAAAATTGGTTGGCTACTGCCAGGAATGGTCTAAAAAGGACCTGGAAACCTAAGACAATTGCGATTGTCGGAGCAGGAATTAGTGGACTGACTGCCGCCAAATTACTCAGAGAAGCGGGACATCAGGTAATTACCCAATTGCCTTTTTACTCAGCTGATGAAAAGAAAAATTAGATGTTTATTTATTTATTTTTATTTATTTTTTTATTTTGTCAAGTACATATTAGATACTATATCTAAGTGTAAGCATGAATTGAATACATAATATGAATACAATTAAAGGGGACATTAGGACAGGGATGATAGGCACGTTGGTGTGCTTATGTATGCCCCTTAAAGACCTCTTAGGAATGGGGTGAGGTCAACAGTAGACAGGTTAAAATTTTGGGGGTTTGGGGATGAAACCACAGAGTCAGGTAGTGCATTGACCACTTTGTTGCTGAAGTCGTATTTTCTGCAATCGAGTTTGGAGCAGTTCACTTTTAGTTTGTATCTATTGTGTGCTCGTGTATTGTTGTGGTTGAAGCTGAAGTAGACATTGACAGGTAGGACATTGTAGCAGATGATTTTGTGAACTTACACTTAGGTCATACCGAAGGCGGCTTAGTTCTAAGTTGTTCTAAGACATTGGACTTTGAAAAGATACAAAAGTGCTTAAGACCCCATCATAAAACTAGGCACAGCCGAAATTTGCTTGGAATTAGGAATTCGGGTCAATTTTTGTAAACAGCAATAAGCCTTCTGTCCACAGGATTTTGCTCCCTTAGAGGAGCAAAACCACGCTTTGACCTCAATGCTTGAGCAGAATGGAACTTGCAAACAGATTAGAGTTACTTGCTTTGGTAGGATGGGGAAAACGGCTTTTAAACATACTGCTGGGGATTTTGTGACGGAACGCATTCTGTCAATTGCACAGCACAAGTGGCAAGCCAGCGCAGTCACATTGCAAGGCAAGAAGCAGATCTTGCTGTTCTTACGCTCCAGGGAACCAGTTTTCCTCTCTATTGTGAACCCCATGTCTAATAAAACATGCATGACGCGGTGTTTCTCTTGCACTCCTTACACAGACTGCCTGCCTGGTGTGCCTTCAGTCTCCCTGCTCATGTTTCACACTCATTCAAGCCAGTCACAGCAAGGTTCTGAAGCCATCTGTGACCTGCACTCAGTGAGAACCAAGCAAAGAAGAATTGTGGGGAACGGATGGCAAATCAAGAGGCACTGCAATGTGCCAGGGTTATCTGCCAATCAAGCGCTATCCAATCAATCAATCAATAAGCAAGCAAAAGCAGTCATAGGTTGCATCAACAGAGGAATAGTTTCAAGAGCACATGGAGTGAGAGTACTGCTTTGTACTGCATTGGTGAGACCACACTTGGAATATTGCAGCCAGTTCTGGTCGCCACAATATGGAAAAGATGTTGAGACCCTAGAAAGACTGCAGAGAGCTACAAAGATGATTAGGGAACTGGAGGCTAAACCGTATGATGAACAATTGAGAGATTTAGGTATGTCTAGTCTAATGAAGAGAAGGACTAGGGTGACATGATGGTGGTCTTCCAGTCTTTGAGGGTGTCATGCCCCTGTCTGAGTCTGAATCCGAAGGGGAAGAGGAACAGATTACAGACAGTGAGAGAGTGGCTGTGGAAGAAATTGGGGAAGTGCAAAGACAGGCTGGGCAGAGCAGCTTAGAACAAGGGAGAGGGGGTTCAAATGAAGAGCAAGAAACCACCCCCTCCCCATCTTAGGCAGCGCAGGGAGGAACAGAGAAGAGAGCAATGTGGGTTGTGTGGTTTACGAGGGAGGAGAGGGACCCAATCCTCTTTACAAGTCACAGCTGCTGATAGAGTTTAAAAGGAGAGAAGAATGGGAGGAGCGGATGTCGGGAACAAACGCTGAGTTCATCTTGTGTTAACTGCTTTATCTGAGTTCCTGGCATCCTCCCAACTGCTTTGAGTTACTGTCTTGCTACTTCAATTCCGGAATTCCTTATCTTGCTTGCCTTGCCAGATTAATTACCTTGTTTTGCCTTATTGGAGGTTTTTCTGTTTACCATGTTTGGGACTGAAGTATTGCCATCCAAAGACTGTTGCAGGTTGGTGGAAAAACTCTCTCCAGGCCGGAGAGTTGAAAGGAACATTAGGGGCACAGTTGGTGTTAAGTTCTTATCAGTTCTTTGGCTATGTTACCTTTGTGTCATGCCCCGGATCATTCACAGTAACTCTGAAACACTTCATGGTTAGCAAATACAGATGGGGTAGAAATGATTTTTTGATGGGAACACTTCAAGTAGATGGGTGAGAACATGGGTCATTTGCTCCATGAGTGAGATAGCTAACATTGATGGATTGTAAAACTGGTTTATGTGTGTTCAAGGAGAATAATAAACTAGAATCATATTCCTTGAAGTTCGGGTATTTAAAAAAAAGAAAAAGAACTGGATTCATCTGAACAGCTTAGACTAGATTTTAACATTTCCCAGTGTTCTCTGATCTATCTGTAATATTTTGACTGTTTTGATATTCAGTTCATCCAGATGACAAATTCTATTTTCCTCATTTTTCAGAAAAATAAAAGCTTATTTTGGGGAAAAAAATGAAAAATAAAAATAAAAAGAATACATTGAGGAATAAGTTTGTATTCATGCTTGAGTTATAATTATATCTGACGTCTTGTTCAGCCGCAGAATCCCATTTAGTTTTGGGATATTTCATTTTACATAGGCGAGAAATATTCTGCTTCTTAGGAAACATAGCAAAACGATCATTCTGCTTGTGGCTAAATATCATATTTTCTATTTCATTTGAAAAACATCTTTATAAATTAAAAAAAAAAGCCCACTGACTTTTAAATCTTGCAAATATCATTTCTTATTTGCAATTCATCATATTACTATTCAGATGGCGATAAGGAATACTGTAGGCCTAAGGTAGGGCTTAAGTCATTTCATTGTGTTTAAAAGGGTTTTAAATACATAAAAAATGAAACACTTGCATAATTTACACTTGCTCCTGTTATTTTAACCAATTATTTGACTGAATATGAAAAATATTGTTTTGAAAGTATCAACAGTCATACATGCATTGTTTTAAAAAAAAATCCCATTTGGGTAAGTAGCAAATTTGCCTACTTACAATGCTGATTAAATTAACAATGGAAAGATAAATTTATGGCCCTAATTATTCAGTGAATTGAAAACCTGATGTTATTTGCAACTCGTGCACAAGTTGGTTACAGATGTTGGTTATGAATGGATGATTATAATAAAATATGGTAATCCTTTATTGAAACTGTGGTGTAAAACTTTATACACATATATACACTCATGCAAAGACCTCATAATTGTTGTTATTGTTGCCTTTCTTTCATTGTTGCATTGCTCAATTAAATGAACAAGAGTATTTAAAACTGTTTATGAATATTGAGTCATCACTGCTAATCTGCAGTCTGGAAAACAGTTAGGTTTGAGTCAAAATTAAACAGAGCCATGCAAGGCTGTGTGGGACTCTCTGCTTTGCAGAATATTCATTTGCAACCATTCCTGTTCTGTTTTATTTGCCAACTGTTTCTGCTCATAGTCACGGTTGAGGAGGTAGGGATGGGCCACAATGGCTTATGCTTGGAAAACATTGCTATGGTCTGTAGGAATGACCTTGGAAGGCAGGCTGGACAATGATTTAATAAATGAATTCTGAATTCAAAGGGGTGGGGTGAGGCGGAGAAAGCATCTCAGAAGGGGTCTTCTCTGCTTCCCTGGAAAGTTAAGGCAAGAGACAAGAGAGAAAGTTTCAGATTTGCAAGTTTCTGCTACAATAACCTTATAATAAAAGAAGTTCTTCTTCTCCGGACTAGTTCAAAGAGCTGGCACAAATGCCCTCCAAGTTTCGTAGTTGGTAACGTCAAGCACAAGGAACCAATGTGAGTTGCTCAGGAAAGTTTCTTTGCTAACTATACATTGACAATGGCAACTATATATAAGGAAAATTTGTACAAATGTTTTTTTTATAGATTTTTTTTTTAAAAAAGAAGGAACAGAACAAGATATAAAACCATACTTTGTACAAAAACGCAGTGTCTCGGTTGATTACAATTTTTTGTGCATTCACTTAAACCTATTGTATCACCAATTCTATCCTTTTTCTTCATACATTCAATTATTTAATTGGGAATATCATTATTTTAACTTTGTTTCTAATATAAATCACATACTATGATTACTGTTTCTATCCTTAATATATTTTTAAATTAAATTATTATTATAATCTCTATAGCTTAATAATATTTCAGTTGTTCATTTTATTATTTAACCATTGATAGAATAAATCCCATTCTGGTCGAGACATTGTTGTTGCATCTCCCCATCACAACCAAATAATCTGAAGGGTGATGAAGATATATGAAAAGATAACTATTTGAAACATTGCTATGTTGATTTTTCACTGGCCAGTTGGCGGCTGAGCAGATATGCTTGTGGGTCAGGGCAAATGCAATTATAAGAATTTGTCAGAAAAAGGTGATCTACAGCCCCACCCTGTCCCATACTGGCTTTTTACATTTGGGAGTCTTATCCTCCTTACAATGCTAAGTAAGGCACTTTTTAGTAATACAGCCACACCTTATTCAAACAACAAAAAGGAGCAGGTACATTCTAAACATTTCAAACATTCTTAGCATTTAAGCAAATAAAGATGCCTCTGCACAAAAGAAATGTTACCATACAAATTACCACTCGGTGTTGTAATGTGAATTAGAGCCACTGCATTGTTCCAATGAGTATACAATAACAGCACAGATGTTATAGGAGAGCATTTTTGTCAAAATAGTACTGAAATAAAAACCTGTAATTTACTTCTCAAGCTTGGGGAGAATCCTTTGATATTGGAAAAATCAGGACAATATTGCCCTCCATTGGCAAGAATGTTTATATACCAAATAGACTTAAACCAGTCTATTTTTATGATATCGATTGCAAACTCTTCCTGTAAATTAAGATTCCATAGTTTGATATCACTTTAGAAACGGTACAATAATTCTGCTCACAGCAGACACTGTGCTGAAGTAATATATCACTTCTGTTCTAGGCTGGCATCTCATACAACTGGCATTTAAATGGTATAATGGTTTCGTGCAGATATGGGAAGTAAAGCCTTGAGATATGCTACCGTAGCAGGAATCTAGGGCTAGACTCCTCCCCTCCCACTAACACCGACAGGAGCTGAACCTGGAGGAAGAAAGAACTTCTGTAATACTATGTTTCCACCTCTAATTCCTAGAGCCAGTCCAGAAGTATACCTTGGATTGATAGTATCAGAAGCCATTGAAAAGTCAAAGACAGCTAGGATGGATGCTTGCCCCATTCCCATGTGGGTCATTGTCAATGTCAGTATTGTCAATACTGGTCATTCCCAGTACTATGTCCTTGTCTGAAGTCAGATTAAAATAGGTCCAATAACCTTCCTCCAGGGGGCCCTAGAGCTCTAAGGTGACCCCACCACACACAACATCCTTCCCTAAAATGAGAGATTTGAAGATAGCACAAAAAAAATCAGGTTGAGGAGGGTGTATGACAATCAGCAGGGTCTATGAATGCAGTGTGAGTGCGGAGCGGATGGGGGAGAGGTGGGAGACATACGCCCCAGCCCAGCAATCCATGGCCTTCTCTGCTGACTTCCCCATTAACTCTCTTAACGATCCTGGCAGTAAAGATTGCAAATGATGATCACATGATTGCTGGGTGCTGCAATCAGTCATAAGCACAAAGCCAAGCATCCAGATCATAATCATGTGACTGTGGGGAGGGAGCTCTAAAGACCAGTTGAAATCACCATTTGTTTAGTGCCATCATAACTTCAAATTTTCACTAAATGAATAGTTGTAGATCAAAGACTATCTGTATATTTTAATGTAAATTAGATAATAAAAACATGGAATGAGCAGGGGACAAGGTAAAACATGAAACGTCCTTCAAGGCAGAGCATGCACCGTCTTCCAAGGAGAATTATGTGAGTCAGATATTTTGGTTTGAAAATTAACGTCTTGTTCATACTTGGAGTATAAAAAAAAATACATTCATTCACAGTATATGCTATTATGATGACAATTTCATCTATTTTCAATACAAACAAGACCAGGTTAGTGAACTATCCTACCTTGTGTGGTCCCATCTATTCCCATGACGCATTTCATTGCTCTTATAATTTGTTCTGCTATAGGAGGAGCCATAGATGTGGCATACGTTGGACTATGTGAATGAATTCGTAGGTAGTCCACTAATTCCTTAAATCAAAAAAGAACAATATTTCAGTGTGGTCATAAAAAAAATCCTTTTTTGCTAGAATAAAAAGTTGGCAAATGAGAGAAACAGTCTTCGTCCTGTGCATAAAATTGTAGAATGGCATGATTTAAATTATCACTAAATGGCAATTAAATTCTTGTCCCCTTATCATTGAATTTTTCTTCAAACATGTTTTTGAATATTTCCTCAATCAGCCTTAAAGTAAAACAGTCAAGACAAATAAAGAAACAAAATCAGTACATGGCAAGAAAAATGTATTTCCAAATTATCTTGAAAAAACATAAAATGCCTTATTTTGATTTTATTTATATATAGTACATGCATCACATACCCAGAAGAATGAAATAGTGCTACTTTGCCAGGGCAACAATTTTCATGTTGCTTCTGATTCTAATATGAACATCGTTATTGTTATCCTCTTTTTTTAACTGCCTGACTTTCTGTTTTGTACTTCATTGTGAACCATGTCAAGGGATGTGAGCTTCCCTCTTAAAAATTATTACCCACTCTGGCGCCTTGGGATTTATCTGATATAAATCTAAATTCATAAAATTAGTGCATAAACTAAATATACTGCATAGAGTTTAATATTTAAATATAGTATGCTATCCGTATCCAATTCTCATATCCACTTCAAAACAATATAGGAATTGAAAGTTCAGAATGCTAACCTTACTATTTATGTAAAATAATATTTTCATTTATGTTTACTGTACGTACTAGTTTGGCAAGTTCAGCAGGTAAACTAAAAGAGGCGGTTGGTATGACTAATTAAACAGAGCCATTTTCCTAGTAAGTTTTTAGGGCACCATATATGCTTGCATTTTCATTATTAAATCTATCAAAGCATTTTGAAAGTGCTTGAGAACAATATGCAAATAGTTGCTGTATTTTCAACTTACAATAGTACAGTATCTGACAACTTTAAACTGTGAGCAATCTGCAGGTAGACTAGTGGAATGAAACACTAACAGAGCTAACTACATAGAAGAAAGCTCTATTCTTACCATCCTTAGGAATTACTAACAATCTCTACATTCTATGCCATTTGAGCACTTCTAAACTATTTGTCAGCCTTCAGAGGTGGTTGAACTCTTACAAGGTGTAACCAAATGGTGATAAAATTTTAGTTGAGTAGTATGTGAAGAGACAGAGATCCCCATTCCCAAAATAGGGAAAGAAATTCCGAAATTGGAGTACTGAATATGCTTCACAGCATATTACTTGGGATGGAATCTATGCATGTTGGCCCAGATAAAGATCTTTAGAGTCAGAGCAATAAGATATTAAAAGCTATGAATCAGCATTTTTTTTGCTTTGGATTATCCTCCATAGTCCATACCTACCTCCCAAAAAGCTCTGAGAACTGCATAAGAATATCTTGACCAGAAGAGCATGATCATTTCAGACAATTTTAAAGATGAAAAATGATGCATGAAGCTTCACAGAGAATTACATTTGCTTTGATCTTTACTGATAGTGCTTGCTTAATAATCACTCCTTCAGTGACCTTTTGAACTGAAAACTGCCGAACTAGTATTTATGACCAGTCCTCAGACTTATGTTAAGTTGCCCCCACTGTCATAACATCATGATTAGGGTGCTTGGAACCCAGCTCGCAATTGCGTTGCAGCATCTCATGATCATGTGATTGAATTTGCGACGTTCTTTACCAGTTTCCTACAAACAAAATCAATGGCAGAGCTAGCTAGAGATTGCAAATGGTAACCACGTGATTTCCTCACTTAACAACTCTTGGTGGTTTGCTTAACAACAACAACAACAACAACCGGAAGTGGCAGGATTTTCATCACCTAAGTCAGGGGTCCCCAACCTTTTGGACCTCAGAGACCACCTAGTTCATAATTTTAAATCCCATGGCCCACCAAATTCATAATTTTAAATCCCGCGGCCCACCACTTGCCAGAGACTCGTTTCTGCCATGTGGGGTGGGGTGGAGCGGAGCG
>JANHFK010004363.1:28533-43148 GCA_036250565.1 Sibynophis collaris
GGTCGCAATGGCACGACTCGGTCCAGAGCACCTGTGGCCGCGTTGTTCCATGCGGCCACCAGCTCCTCAGCCGAGCCGTGGGCTAGATTCTCCGGAAGTGGCCCAAGCTCCGTCTGGAACCTTAACCTTAACCTTAAATCACAAGAGGATGGTCATCTTCAATATGTGTCGCATCATCATGGCAGCGTCTTGACTTTTTTGACCATACCCTGAGACACCACCACCACTCTAGAGGTAGAAACACATTACTACTGTAACAAAGCATGATGGAAAGGAATAGGCAGCAACAGCAAAACACAGTCATTCTAAATTGCAAGTTGTTTAACATGTATGCTCATCTCTGCAATGTGTTCATCTCAAGAATGCTCAGTAAACTAAGTTCTTTGCTCAGAGAAAGGACTTTTTGTTCTCAAGAAATTGCTAGCAGGCTGTGAAGCAGCATAAAACAAGCCCTGCTGCAAACTAGCAAAGTGAGAAGACACTGCATTATAGACACGATGTACCTGTTTACACATATAGATCCAGAATGCCATGTTCATACACCATTCTCAAAGTTATGTTAAAAACAGCACAATGCGCAAAAAATTAATATATAAAAATTGGCACGTGAAAAAGACAAAGCAACATCAACTTAGTATTTAGCAAAGAATATGGTTAATTTTCTGCCTGTTTTTGTAAGATTGAAGGCTAAAGCAGGATTTTAACAGCAGAGAGGAAATTTTGAAACAGCATCACAACAGTTATAAGAAAGATATAACTTTTTCTCTACTGGCCCTACAATTTTTTTAAATGATTTGAGCTGAGTGGAGGGAAAGTTCTATTACAAACAGAATACAAATAGCCATGATGATGTATTTATACTACATAAAGACCAGTTATAGGAGGTACTTAACTGGTTATTATTGGTTGGCCATATGCAACTCCCACTTCCATAACATATTTTGTAACTATTTTTAACAGGTCTGCAAATGTGTGATACACAAGCAGCAACACATAGTAAGACACACTGAGACTAAATTGTAATTTACTGAGTTAAAGGCGATACATGTTAATTATTTTATATAAATCATATATTCCATTTTTGTGTGGTGATGCTAGTAGTAAATAATAACTTGGCCAAAGCAGCTGAGTCAGAATTCAACTTACTGAAATCATGTCACCTGTCTGTAATCAGTCTGTAATTAAAAATTCTATGTTTTATATATTACATAAATTTAAATCAGAAGATTAAAGCCAAGTAATCTCTGCTTTTCAGACTAGTTATTTTTCTTCTGCTGCAACAAAGCCAAAGATTTTCAGATCTTCTCCCTGGTCTAGTCATTGGTCAGTGACTATTAATAAGAACTAGCAGGCAAATATTAAGAACTGATGGCAATTAAGAAATCAGCTACTCACCCCGTGAGAACCACCACAAAATCCATCACATTCCACCCATTCCTTAGGTAGGATCCCTTGTGGAAAGCAAATCCTAAGGCAATAATTTTAATTCCAGCCTCAAAACAAAATATTCCAATGAAGTATGGTTCAGTGTCATCCTAGAAAAGATTATGTAAACATATTATTACTTAGTTATTACATTTTACTCCATATTTTCTTCCAAGACCAATTCCCACCCCATATTATTTCATTAAGCCAAAACCAGGTGTATATATATATATATATATAGAGAGAGAGAATTAATTTTGGGGCCCAACTGGTAATATGACTGGCATACAATTACCAAGGAAACCACAAAGTGAGGATGGCTCACCAGAATCTTACCTTCTGTTTACACCTAGCTGGGCATGAAAATATTCTAAACATTTTTATCCCACTTTGCAAACATGGGTAGGCCAGTCTTGCAAATCCTTTAAAATCAATCATTTTTATTAACGTAGGCTTCTATTGCAAGTTATGTTTGTAAAATATTGGCACCATTTACCATACTGGGGACTAAAAGACCATTGGGAGAAAAATAATCATATTGCATGATCATATATGTATTTCCTCACTCACTGCAAGTAGTCCTCGACTTACGACCACAATTAGGACTGGAATCTTAGTCATAAAGCAAAGCAGTTGTTAAGTGAGAAGCTTACATGACTGCTTTGCTAAACAATCACAATCCCTCCATTCACTGTGTCCCAAGGGATTAGGGGAGACCACAGGAGGCTTCTTTTAGGAACTAAAAATGCTGTCGAAATCCAAGCAAGATTTTTCAGACCTTGAGTGGAGAGACACTTGTGTGTAGCCTGCACAATGTCTCCTCCTCCCTGAGGCATTTCTTTTCTTACTATGCTGCCTCTCTGCTCAGCAGTTGAAAACCCTCCTTGCTGAAATCCAATTATGATCTTCAGTTCCTGTGCAAAGAGACACACAAATGTAGCCTGCTCAGGGCCTTCCCCACCCGCCTGAGTCACCCCACACTCCTTACCTTGCTTGGATTTTGGTTCCCTCTCATCTCTAGGGGTTGCCTGCTGAAGGATCTTAGCTTCCCTCCTCCATGCACAGAAAGAGTACTCCTTCAGCAGGGTGCAGGAATGAAACTGGATCTTCACAATTTGGGCTCCATTAATGCACCCTATGGAAGGAATTCAGCTGCCCTCCATGCACAATGGGGAACTCCTTCTGTAGGGTGCAGGAATGAAACTGAAATTTTCAGGATTTTGTCTTTTTCTGCATCCTTAGAAGGCATTCAGCTCCTCTCAGCAGGCAGCTCTTTCAGGCGACCCCCAGAGATGAGAGGAAGTGCCTTAGACAGGCTGTAGCAGCTTGCAACCTCCCCTGCCAGTTTCCACACTGACATTCTGTGGAAGTTGGCAAAGAAGATCACAAATAACAATCATATGATTGGTGGCAGGGAATTTGGCAACCAATCATAAGTGTGAACAGGTTTCCAAGTACTCAGATCGCAATCACGTGACTATAGGAGGTGGTGCTGCAATATTTTGCAATGCGGAAAGTGCTTTACAGGCCATAAAGCACACTGAGGCCAACATGTTTTCAGACTGTGTAAACAAAGGGCCATAAGTTGAGGACTACTTGTAGATGCTTGTCAATAGATCAGAACAATGAAAGTGGAGCAAAATCTCCTCGAAACGTTTGCTTGAAAATTGGTACACTTTCTTACTGTATGTAGACTTCATTAGGCAGTGCTATACTTTGACGTTGGAAAATGAGCAACTACTGCATTTCGGTTTTGGCTCTATTCCTAACTATATACCAGAATTTTTTAGTTGACAGCTCTAGTTCCACATAACAGATGGTGTTCATGGAGAAAGATAATTTCGTCAAAGGATAGGGCAATTTTACTGAACCTGATGAAAAGGGGGGAGACCTTGAGATAGGGCCAGAGCTGATGAAAAGAGGCTGCGGTGTACGCAGCTGTGTACCGAAAACTAGGGCACTCCTAAGCAGAGATGCCAACTGAAGAAGGTTATGTAGCTGAATAAGAGCACAAAAATGAAGAGACTAAAGCTTCCTCAAGCTTTACTCAAGCTCTGAGTAATCCAAGCCTGCTTTGGGTTGATGGTGTTTCAAGTGGCAGGTCCAATCATAGGCTGAACCAGCTCCATAGATTGAGGCCAACAGGGCTTTTCTTGTACTCAGTACATTACTCCTGGCTGGGTGACTTTGCACCTAGCATTTATATGTTCTATTCGGTTCTGTTCCCTTCCCTTCCATTTTACTCCACAATCATGCAACTCTTGGTGGTATGTAAAAGACAATAACGTACACTAAATGCAAAATATGCATTCAAGAATAAAAGTAAAAATAATTAAATTCCAAATAGGGGCATATAGCATTTCTATTACATTATCTAATTATTTAATAAAATTATTGGAAAGCATTCCATATGGACTGCTTCTGGAAGATCAAAAGAGGTGGACCAAGCCTTATTTCCAACTTGTTCTAAATATGAAGCTCATGACAGAAAAACACTTCCTTTAGGGTTCCACATCCTCCCCACCTTCTGTAAAACTACTGGGAAACTGAATTACTCCAAAGAAAAACATATGATTGCCATAATGTATTGGGCCAGAAATTATCTGAGGCAAATGCATGATCACTATGGAGGCCATGAACTCCCAACTTCTTCCAAACCAAATCCTGAATTATGGAGATGGAAATCATCCAACTCAAATAAGTAAAAAAGATCCAATACCAAGATTAGATCTAGGAATTCAGAATGGATTACTGCAGACAAAGGGTAGCCAATTCATCAGCAGGATCCCAAGCTCACCCCTATGGCATACCTGGCAGTGTCAGGAATAGAAAATCCTGATCAAGAGAAAAATATCTGAAGAACACTGTATCTCTCTTTTCCTAACCTTAGCAATAAGCTTAATAAAGTTCCTCAAACATTCTGGACACATCTTTAATCTTAAATTCAATTCCTCTGTGTATTCCATTTTGAATATGTAATTGTATCATTTATTTTGTAGAAATCCATCCACAATACCACATTAAAGCTGTGAATGGGGATCTCAAATCACATGTTGTATTGGGCCTCAAATTACTGAAAATGGCCCTCCAGAGAGTCAAAAAATTTTTGCTTAAGAGTTTAAGAGGATAAGAATTATACTCACCAATCGTTCTGACATTGGTGTCTTGTCTCCATCAGGTAGATGTTGCTCCAGAGCAAGGACAATGCAGTTTGCTATGATAGTTGCTAAAATCATGTATTCAAAAGGAGTAAGGCAGGGTTAAGGAAATACTCATAGACAAGTGGATTTTTAAGCATGATAAAAAAGCAGTATTCTCAGTATCACCCACTTCTTCTTATGCCAATGAATTCTATTATGAATTCCATACACATCAATGGGTTCTAAAAATACCATTTAATTTAGAAATTTAGTATCAAAAAGACCAATTTTAAAATCAAATTTCTGACTTAGAATGTGTCTGGATATGTATTTCATTGCGCTATCATCATAATTCATTTAGAGACTTTTATTAGGGCACCTGATCATATTATTTCCCACTTTTGATCCTCCTGTGTTTTCCCATGCTTGATCTTTTTTCCTTACCCATAACATCCGTTAAGAATAATATAGAAGAATTGCATATTGATTTTTTATCTGTAGCACTATGTGCTGTTCATTGGGAAGCATGGCCATATCATATTTTCCTCTTGATTTACTGACATGGAAAAGTATTATATAAGAACAGCCTAATGGACATTAAGCTTGGTGAACTAAAGTCAGTATATCCAACTACAAAGAAATACTACTACCCGTTCCAACACACAAATTCTAAGGAAGCTGCACTTAGCTTCCTGCAAAATTTCCTACAGAATAATTACAGCTTAAGGTCATTGCACATTATTATATAGCAACAAACTGAAAATTGCCCTCAATGCATATCTTTTAATGTGCTGTAGCTAATACTGTGTGATACCTGATGTGTTCCTTACAGTGACATTTTGTATTATTTTTATGTACAGCTACAAAAGCACCAGGTGAAATAGCCCTTTAAAACTTATTAGATCTTGCTTTTCTGGAGATCATTGCCCTTTACCCAAGCATTAACAGGTAATGATAGCAGAAGAGGGAGAGGGGATGGAGAGGGAGGGACAGAACTAGTATAATTATCTACTCCAAATTATAATTTGGCTTGAAGTCAATTATAGAGAATGTGAAGATATAGGAATAATCTATACTTTATTTGAATATCTTGGGTATCACTACAGGAATAACAGTAATGTCTTGTCATGCCTTCTTCTTTATGTAGATACCAATGCATATTTTAAAAGGTAGACTTCTCACATTAGAAATTCTTGATTAACGGTAATCAAGAAAGCTTGAGGGACTGGCAAATGATTTGTCTTCACAATTTCAATACTAAATGTTGGAGCTGATCTAGATTATTTGTATTTATCCTCAATCTCTTTTGACAGCATTTAGAAGAAGATCAGAAGAATCTGTCTCACTATTACTGTTTTAGGGAGAATAAATATCATAGCAAGTATCCCAGTACTACCCAATAAGGTTAGAAACGGGATTCATAAATTCCTATTCCTGCTATCATTTCATTTCGTATGTATATGTATCAGCAGTGAAATGCACTTCCCTTCGCTACCGGTTCGGAAATGTGAGTGCACGGGCCTCTTCTGCACATGCACAGAGGGTCAAAAACGGGATATAATGAGGCAGTGCCTCCTGCCGCCGGCCCTATCGGTTCACATGAGCTGGATAAATCTGGATGGATTTCACCGCTGATATGTATATGTGTATATGTATGTTCTTATATATGTTCAGCTTCAGTGGTGATATCCGGCCGGATCTATCTGCCTCATGCAAATTGGTAAGGCCGGCGGCAGGAGTCTCCGCCACCCACCAGGACGTCATTATATTCCGTTTTTTACTCTCTGCACATGCGCACAAGAAGTGTGCCGCTCATATTTCCAAATCAGTAGCGAAGGTAAATGCATTTCACTGCTGTGTATGTTCATACGTAAGAAATGGCTTCTTGATCTATATGAATGGATGGGGAATCATTTCTTTATATATTCTTTTCTTTTATATGTATAAATATATAAACACATGTAACTATATTTTATATTTATATAAAAGAAAAGAAATATGTAAAGAAATGACTTTGTTTATCACAAGTATAAACAATTTTAGTAACACGGGTATTAAATTGCACAAATGATTTCTTCCTCTCATATCCCATCTCATCTCTGCACACAAATCCTCGTAGTCTCATTATTTCAGTCTTAATCAGTAAAAGTCCATTAAAGGTTACCAGAAATAACATATCTATTTTACTCTTGATAAAATAAAAACCACTTTTATATCCTTTTAACAATCTTGATCTTTAATCTCTTCAAATATCATAGAACTTAAATTCTTTTCAATTTTTTTTGTCTCTGCTCACAAAATTCTTCAAAGCTTTAATGTCTGTTTTGTAAATTCAATATAAGAAAATATTTGTCTGTCCCTTGCTTGGCTTGTTATTTGTATATTCCTTTTAATAATCAAGACATCAGCTGGTTTCTTTTATATGTCCAGCGTAGCATTTTTTTTCATATCATTCATTATTTTAGCCTGTCATTTTAACTTCATTTTCAAATCAGTCTCAATTCTGTTAGGTAAAATGTGTTCTCCTTTCATAACACCTTTAAATACACTTTATCAATAGAGACAGAGAATCCTAAAATTAACTTTTTGATCCATTGTTCAGAAATATCCTTTAATATGTCCTATGTTAAAATATTTTGTTTCATTCTTTATTAAGTCAAATTTAAATGTTCTTCTTTAATTGAGCTTCTCTAGTGTCCAACCTTCGAAGTATCATTCTATCACATATATAAGAAAATTTAAAAAAAAAATTACATTAATTCCAAAATCTGATTTCAAATACATCTGGATCTTAGTCTGCTTTTAACTTTTCAAAATCAAAGTTCTGATTACAATTATTCTGTTTTTTTAATTAAAAAAATATCCTTAAACTTGTATTTAAAACTTCTTTCTCCAAGGATTGAAGAGAACTCATTTGGTATTTTCAGACTGGTCGATCCAAAAGGTTCCTAATAGCTAAAAAGTAGTTAAGAAGCAATTTCAAAAAGTTATTAGAAAAAAAGTGTGTAAACTTAGTGTTCTTTCAAAGGTGCTGAATGCAGTTTGGGAAAGATGGCTATTCCCTCATCTCCCAGAGCCCTAACTATGCAGAGACTTGCAATTTCTTTGTGAGGAGCAATGATCTGGAGCAGGGCTGTCAAACTCCCAGCCCCTGGGCCGGATGCATCACGTGCTGCCCACGGCCGGTATAGCAAAGGGGGGGGGGATACATCACGTGATGATGCCATGACAACGTGAGTTTGACACCCCTGGTCTAGAGCATTTGTGGTGATCTTAAGTCTTCTCCTTGCCCGGAGATGACTTATTCAGGAGCCTGTCTATTCACTAGCTCTTTATACCACTGCAGTCATCAGTTCCGCTTGTTGTTGAACTGCTTTCCATCTGCCATTTCTTCCCCTTAAAGTCCCTATTGTGAGTTCGTTCCCTTTCCATGTTTCACAGATACGGAAACAGGAGCTTGAATTTTTGTGGAACTAGTGTAATGAAACGGGCATATTTGTATGTGTGTGAGAACTGAAAACTTATTTTTAAAAACTCATTTAATTATTTAAAACATAGTATAAGAGTAATTCAATCATTTTAGCACATACCAGGCAACTGTATGAGCTGGAAAATGTGTTTCCACTAAGTGTATTGGAAATATGCTTCTCCTATTTATTCTTTGTGGCCCTAACTAAGAGATACTGGTATTATACCTGTTAAATACATTATGGAAGTGAAGGTCAATATAACCTTTGTATAGCTATGCAACCACTCTAAAAGCAGTTTCCTGTGATGAATTCTGTTCTGCAGCTTTTTTCTCCTGAGTGATTAATTTATTTAACAGACAGCTGCAGACAGCACTATTTCCCTACCACATGTGGCATTAAATATTTAATATAGCCATTTTTATCTCATCTTTTAAGATACAAATCCTTCCAATGTGGGTCATAATAAGACCTGAAACAACAGCAGAATAAAATGTAAAACATGAACCAAAATATTAAGATATTATAAGAATTAAGATCAAAAGAAAATGTTCATAAGTCTATGGCAGAGTATGATGGGACAAATATTGGTCATGCTCCTGGTGGATAATCGAGATAGCTACCATTAATGTTCTTCTACTTTTTAGAAAGTACTAAGTAGACAGTAATGCAGTATTTAGCCTTTTTGTACTCACAACTGATGTGGAGGCACAAGCACTTACATCAGTTAAGCTATTTTTTTTAAAAGATAGGAGTGGAAATGGTGTTAACTGCATCTCACCAAACTATTACGTATTAAATGACATCCTGTATGTCACCTCTGTGATAGCGAGAATTTGCTACTTCTGTAGGATTCTAAGTAGAGGACATATTTAAATTTTTGAAGTCCTGAGAGGATGCCGCCCTGAAATGTATTTCAATGGTGTTGCTTACAGATTTAGAACTAGATCAGCTACTTATTGGACTATCATCTTAATATAAACACATCTAAATGTACACCATCTTTTTCTAATGAAAATTCTGGGATGGAAAGAAAGGGCAGAAAAGTTGCTTTACTTGCGTGTAATTGTTAAATGGATTTAAGCAGGTGGCAGTATTGGTCAACGTCTGGATTGAGAAGCTAAATCACATTGGGATGGTTTAAATACTTAGATAGGAGTCTTCCAGTCTCTCAGAAATGTAGACTAAATGGGAGATTGAAAATATGCCAGACAAGGAAAATACCAACAATTTATTAACCCCAATAAAACTGCATGGCTAATCTAGGAAATATAATTGTGACTGAACCAAAGGAGATTCAAAGCACACTATTTCTTTTAGAAAAAAGTTGATAATATACTAGTTCAGCCTATCCCTGCCTCCCCCATATTGGATCGTTCACTCATAAAACATGTACCCAGAGGGCTCCTATGAGAAATGAGCAACCAATAAAAATCCAATAGTTTAATTTTTTTTACGAGTTTCATATTTATGCTTGAAGAATCATGCACCTGTTGTTTTTGCTTATCGCTTAACTTTTTACAGCACTAGTTTAACCGAAATTAGGAGGGGTCACATTTGATGACTGACTTTTTTCAAAACCGCAGCTGACATTTTTATTGTCTGGTTGTATTCAATACTGCATTTGACTTACAGAGTGCTGGGAGCCTATCCTAGGGCTATTTGTTTTGCTAGGGTTTATTTTTCAGAGCATGGGGAGAAATATTATCTAGAATGTACATTTATTGTGTCCCAATACATGACTTCTGACTATGGTGTTTGCTATCTAAGTGTGTTGCTAGGACCTGTTGTATGGGAAACAGCAAAATTATCTGAGTGGTATAATATCGCTTTTCAAACTTGAATATGATTTTTCTGTGAGGATTTCCTTGTCTTTGCAGCTACTGAGCTGAGTGTTTCAGTGTTTCTACATAGGGCAGGGAGGCTACAGAAAGTCTGACATATCATGCATTAAGCTGTTGCCTTTTTTCTTTGTTAAAGTTACATGCTTTGTCCACTCAACATGTTGCTCAACATTACAATTTTTAATGATTATCATAGTGTTTTATGTCTGACTGGGAGCCAAAATAATCAGTCCTTAGTATTTTCTTGTCACAGCTAGATACACTAGTAGTTGAACTATGCAGAAATTACAGGATTTTAGGGGTTGCTGGAAAGTTCTGAACCCCCCTCCAAAGAGGCCTTGTGTTCTTAGCTTAGCTGTAGCCTGATATAGTAAGAACTGACTTCATGCTGTGCCAGCATAATAACAGGAAGGGCAGCTGCTGCATTAGTACTACCTAAGGACAACCAGCTCAGGGGAGCACCAATTAAGAGAAAAAAGAAGCAATTCTCTCTCTTTTGTTCCAGACCAAACACCGATCAAGCAAACATGCACTTTTCTATTATTTTCAAATATAAGAATCACAGAAGTTTTCAAAATACAGTAATAGTTTTCCTGTAATTGAATATATCAAAGAGCAGCCTGGGGAGCTTGCTGGATATCATGCCCTTCCTTTTTTTTACAATTAAAGTGTCAGTTCTGGGTATATGAAAACTGAGTTATTTGAGCATTCAGATTGATATTTTTTTTAAAGGAATAGGAATAGATGGGTTTATAAATGCTAAAATAAATGGCAGAGGTGTTTATAAAGCATTGATCCTAAGAGCCCACAGGAAGAGATGAAAATGGCCTAAATTTCAAAGGAATCAAAGTTTAAATTATGGAAGAAAATTGAAAAATACCACAAGTATATCAGTATTATTTGTTCCCAGAAACTGCATTATACCCTTCAACTACTTTCCCCCAGAACTAGAGTTAATTTCTGTCTTCCCAGGTCAAACTTCTCCAGGAGGCTAATCCTGCATCTGAACATAGACAGCATTTTTCAAGGAACCTCAGGGTTTGCTGTCACATGTAGGTCAGGCAGCTGTCAGATAGGTCAAGGGCTGGCATTCAAAGCAATTTGAATCCCATTACAGTACTCCCTCCTCGTTTAAAATCTGCCTAGTTCCTAACAAAAAAACGCGTTGGAGCTGCCCTAGAGCCTATCTTCTTCCTCTCTTTAAGCTCCTGCGCTCCTTGCTTCTTCAATTCTTGCCTGTTTCTGGAGGCAATCGCCGCCACTTAACGATGGCGAGGAAGGGGTGAAAATTGCTCTTAGCTAGCAGCAGGCCGCCCGCCAGCTCGCTCTCGAAAGTGGAGCAGCGGAGGCAGGCGCTGAAACGTGCCGCTGGGACCAACCCAGTTCTTGGGGGTGGGCTGGAGGAGCGGAGACTGCAATGCGCGTCGCCTGACTCCCAACAGTACAGCACCGTCAGCGCTGAGCCACGGAGCTTCGCTGCAGGCCCTTCCTGCCCATTGATTGGCTTACGCGGAAAGAGCCTGAATCAGCGGATCTGGCGGCGGGGAGACGGGGAGCAGCTGGGGACGCGGGGGAAACGGACGCCAGAGCCTGGTCCTTCAGCGGGAAGGCGGAATGGACGAGGAGGACTCAGGTTCAAACGCACTTAGCCCCTCAGACGCGTCCTCCCAGCCTTCCAGGTGGTCCCGAGTGGGGGGAAACTACCTTGTGCTTATGGAAAGTCATAAAAAGAGGCGGCCGGGGAATGGGGGGGGGGGGGAGATCTTGGAAGATGGCAAGAGACCGTTGCATTTTATATATTAAAGATGCTGGAATGAAAGGAGTAAGGGAAGAGGGCATTCATCCCTGAAACCTTTTATATCCAGTTATAGCAGCGGTTTGAGCTTTCATGGAGTAACTGGATCTTCATCCTTGATAGATCCCCACCCGTTTTCTTATTTTTGAGTCTTTTCTTATTCCCTTGCTGCCCATACAGGCTTTCACACACAAGTCTAGTCTTGAAAAGTAGTCTTACAGCTCATTCCACAAAGAAATGGCCAGCAGATCAAAAAACTCTGCTTTATCATCTGCCCTCCCACTCTTGCCAAGACTGGTAAGAAGCCCAAGAATGTTTTTTTTAGTTTTCAGACTTCAAAATCTGAAGCTCTAGAAGGTAATGCCTCTTTGTTCCATCACATTTTGTAACTAATCACCTTCATGTAAGAAAATAATATAAATATACTTAAGCACAGATTAATCTTAACAAAAAACACATTAGCTTGATTGAAATGCAATGCAGAGAAATTACTGGAAAGTTTCAATGCAGCACATATGTATTCTGATATGGATATAATACAGTTGTACATCTCAGGGAATGGGAAATAACCATACATTCATCTTGAGATGTGTTATATTGCCATAGCAGACAGAAAGGTCTGGTCTCCAAATGATTGGGGGTAGATTTATGAGTGCACATAAAGAGGAATTGGGAGAGGAGTGGATATGTCCATTTAGCACATCTGTTCCCAAAACCTCTAGATTCAGACCACATCAGTCTTCTGACCACAATGCAATCCATTAAGGCAACAACATGGTTGACCCAGAAAATGTCATTTATATGATCGCTTAAGTGATGCTGTTGCAAGATTATTTGTGCAGCTCACTTGATGTTTAGCAGTTTTTCCATATTTCAGATTTTGCATAACACCCCTCTGGGGAAGAGAGAAAATCTAGAGAGCATTTCTATTATGTTTATTGTTTAGTGATCTTGTATTCTCCCAATTAGGAGACAAACAACTGATCTTTTTTGCTGGCACATCTATTTAATAAAGACAATTTCTGTATTATCCACCTAAAGAACAAGGAATCCTAATAAAAGGAGCTGTAAAGCCAAGCAAAAAAACACAACAGCAGCAGCATACCAAGTGGGAAAGTTGAGAAACTCCTGCATAGCAAGAGCAGTTATTAGGTACTGAACCTATTTTCAACACATTGGCAGAAACTTCAGCAAGTCACTCCCTTTTGCTTAGACTACTTAGCTTGTGAGAAAGACTTTGTATGATTTTCCTTGGGTTTGCAAAGTTATGTTTGTAGGCCAATCCAAAGGATTAACCTTTACCCACAGCTGCAGGGAGAGTACCAGAGAAGAAGCTGGACTGATCTTAACTTAATATTACAAACCATGCTAATTGATAAAAGAAACTCTTATCATACAACAACAAGCCACATTAATAATAGTAAAGATTTTTAAATGTGTAAGCAGATCTCCGTTACATTCATAATCTGCAAGTTGTAATAAAATTAATGGTAAATTTATTGATTTTACCTACCATTTCTGGCAAGCTATTTTTGTTTATATAACTCATTTAATGAACACATGCTTTACCTTTTCATATTCATCTTCACTTAACTATCTAAGGCAGGCTGTTGTTATTTTTATTTTACAAGGGCAGTGTAATCAATCTAAAGTAAGTCATATTAAACTGAACCAAGATTTCCCAAGATTAAAAAACAAAACCATAACACTATTTAGCAGGGTAGAATGGCCAAAAACATGAGCTTGCAAAGTAAAAAATGCCCAGCTGAAATCTTCCTTTAGCTATGAATTAACTATATAGCCTTAACAAAGTCACTGAATCTGTGTTTTTCCTTGACAATATATGAAAAAGAATCCATTTCATAAAGTTGAAAGAAGTACTAAAACAGGGTGAAAAACCCAGGATATTCTAATATAATAGCATTGTAGGCCAGGTATTTTCCTAGATATTATCCATTATGGTGGTTGTATGAGTTATAACTCTTTATTCAAATTAATTGCCTTTATTGTATTTCCTCTTTTTCCCTTTCTTATGTGCTAGTGCTTCTGAATTAGAAAAGAAACAAATCTTAAATTATTCTAGCATGGATCCTATAAATAATTCACTGGAGGTAGGAATGAGGAGCAAGCTTCAAATGTTAATGGCAATTGTTGTATATAAAATAACTCATGTTAGTACCGTGAATGGATTGTACATTAATCATATGGATTAAGCCTTTGGTAATGATCTCAGGTAGAGGTTAGTGGAATTAGATGGACAAATGTTTAGATTATTGCCACAGCAGAAGTGATCTGACTGATAGCTGAATATAATATCCTATTTTTAAAAAAATATTAAAAATGGAGCAATGGGTAAGAGATAATGTTTTAAAATGATATTGGGAAAGAGTTTAATCTTTTTCTTCCCTGTCAATTTCAAAAATCAACCAAAAATTATTAAAACACATATTATTGATAAAACATGTAAATTGCATTATATTTACATGCCTTGCTGACAGGATCAATAGCAGTGCCAAAGGTGATTTTTCATTAGAAAAATAAGAAAATAATGCAAGAATCAATATCTTGTCGTAGTACCATAGACTCTTATCTGAATTTCCTGTTCCCATGATTGCTAATATTTTAAAAAAGATTTAGAACATCCTATCTCTAATTTTATCTCTGTATCTTGATTTATAGAAATGGGCATACATCATGAAGAAGGGCACAATCTGAGTAGTATGACCCAATTAGTGTTTCCAGATCTGAATTGGGATTTTGTTATTCCAGGCAAAAATGAGAAAGAGGCATGTCTACCAATCCCAGCTATATCCTATTGAACTAGATGTATGTATGAGAATTAGTATTTCTAGAAGTTCTTCCGGCTACTAAAATTCTTAGAAATCATCTCACCCATTTGTTAATTATTTAAATAAGAATATAATTGGAATAAAATAAATTCATA
>JANHFK010004363.1:58038-82079 GCA_036250565.1 Sibynophis collaris
ATATCTATATCTATATAAAAGCATTTTAAACAAGTTACCTCCTGTGCAGATATAGGATATTGGTATTTAGCAGAAATCTAAGCTTCAGTTTTACACAGTAAAACAGTGTAATTTGGAGAACAGAACAGTCTTTCATAAGACTTTGAAGTCACCTTATTTTATATGCAGTTATCTGCAAAAATATGCATAGCTGCAAAAATAGAATTCTTTGTCCAAAAGACCCATGACAAAAACTCATCTATTTTTTTCTCTTTGGGGGTGGGGGTGGAAAGGGGCCTTGATGGATGAAAAATGTTTTGTGTTTGGGGAGCTGCAAGGGGTATGGGGAGGGACACGGTTTTTGTTTGTTAAGGGCAGAGTGTTTGGGGCAGGAGTGTCTGTGTGGAAGGTTGGCTGTGGGGAGGGAAAGTAGCAGCAGCGGGCAAGGAGTAGGTGAAGTGCACGAGAAAGGTGGCAGAGGAGCCACAGTAGCCACACTGCCAGCCAAGCCTTTGAAGCTTCTCCAGAATGGTGGTTCTTGGCCCTCTTTAATTCGCTTGTCCTGCAGCTCCTCGGACGTCTTTCTTGGGTGCTTTTGACAAAAACTCATCTGATTATTCAGTAATACCAATACAGAAATATGCTTAGGACTGCATTGTCTCCCAAGAAACAAAGAATGGTGCTTATTTGATCATATTAATTCTTAAATTAAAAGAATAAAGTGGCAATTCTATAGGCAACATTGAGAAATAATATTGTGAAACTATGCTGAGGTAATCTCCTATACCATATATCTGCTTTGAAGGTAATCCTTTCTTTTTGCTACTTTTTAAATGAAATGTCATCATATAATATTTGATACAGAACGCTCAGGATATTTTTGAACAACTGAAATGGCTATCAATACAAATGAAAAGAACATCATTTATAGAATCTATTGAAATATAAATAGCTTATTCCTTTATGGGTTCCTCAATCAGTGTTTATATATAGAAATGTTTGCATGTGTTCTCACATGGAAGCATCCATGTTCATCCTTATTAGTTTTTTAAATTATTAATCTTGAAACTGTAAAATGGCACTTAGTGCAAATAAGTGCACTTCTCCTGAGGGAGTAATAATTTCCCCTATGAGTCATACTGACAATCTGAAATCTTATTCTGATAATACATTATGAACAAATTTCACTTCATTTGTAGACTCACTTCACATGTTATTATGGGAGTGATTTCCATGTTATCTGGCCTCATACTACATATCTGTCAGCTGTAAAGAACTATGCAGCTCAGCTGATATAGAGAAAGAAGATGGCTGAGAATGAATAGCGTAAAACTGGGTTATGTGCCACTGCGGATATCAGGAAGAATAAAAAAAGAATTCAGGATGGTGCTCATATGCTTACTTCCTCATTACCATTTTAACACTTTAGTTTACACGTTCCTTTTAATGGAAGAGTTAATAAGAGGACAGCATCTTCTTTTAAAAATAGAATCCCCAGACCTAGAAATAGAGAAACTTGCATTTTAACCCATTTTAAAACTCCTTTTTACTCCTTAACCCATTTTAAAATTCCAAGGTGTCTATTTCTTCTTTGATCCTAATACTGTCAATGCCCAGAGCTTGTTATTGTTCTTTTTAGAGCAGATAATCATCAGTTCTCATTATTTCACCAGGCATCCCCATAAATTACTGTTTATTTTGTCTATCATACTTTAATCAAGATGACCAAAACCCATCATGGCACATATAGTATAATTTATTTAATAAATTGTCCACGAGCAATTAGTGCAGTGGAAATCAAAATAATGGTACGGCTTTCTCAGGCATTCCCATGTGATGATTGGCATGATATTATTAAAATGCATGTATAGTCACACCTTGGAATGGGGAGTTGCGGATGGTGGGAAATGATCAATAAATGGTTGTAGTTTTAGACATACATTTTTGGTGTGTGAAAAGCACGCAAAGATCTGCTTTGTAAATCGAGTATATAATAAGAGCACTCATTCATGAATAACTTCCACAAAAGTGTGAACAGCTTTTATTTCCGAACAAGGGTTGGCCATATTGAAAGTGTTGCTTTCAAAAATATGGCAATATTAAGGATGTAGGATTGAAATTGCATTAATATAAAATTGTAAAATGACATGCTAGCAAAATAGTGAGGAGCCTGGGACTTCCAGGAAAGAAATGGCAAACTGAAGATGGCTCCACTAAAAGCAGACCCACAATCACAGTGGTGAGTAGTCAAGATTTTCGTAATTCCTCTCTAGTCAAGGAAATGACTTGAAATTTCCCACAAGTGCTCCAGTTAGTTGCTTCTCATAAGGAAACCCCAAATTTGCCGTCTTGGAGAAGAAAGAAAGAAAAGCTATTTTGTTCAAACCACTGTTGTGCCTTTAAGAACACTGGGTTAGGATGCTTTCTTTTGCAATCACTTTCAGAACTTTCATGGTAACTTTTTTTTTTTAGCTGTTAGGAACATTTGGATGGACAAGACTGAAAAAACCAGGTGGGTTTCCTTCAACCTTTAGTGAAAGAAGTTATAAACACAAACCTAAGGATTAAAAAATATAAACAGCAAAAGGTTGATTTTGGAAAGTTAAAAACAGACTACTGTAAGAGACCAGATGGATTTGGAATAAGATTGATTAAAGAATCCTTCCCACAGACAAAATTCTTTTATTTTAAATTCTCTTAAATAAAAAACATGATAGAATGATAATTTGAAAAGATTATATCAGGTAACCAGAAGAAACTAAAGATTACAATTAAAGGAGAAGAAGTTAAATTTGATTAATACTGTACATATTAAAGTAAAATATTTTAATATTGGATATAATAAAGGTTATTTTTAACCATGAAGTTAGTGTGTTTAAAAGATATTACAAAAGAGGAACAAGTTTTCTCTGATAAAATTGAGATTGATTTGAAGATGGAGTTAAAAATGACAGATTATAAGAATGATATGAAAAAAGAGATGCTATAGGACATACAAAAAAAACCTGACTAATGTCTTGATTATTAAAAGGGATGCACGTAACATTCCAAGAGAATGACTTGGAAAAGTTTCTTGCGTTGGATTTATAGAAGAGGTTTATTACAGTTTTGAATAATTTTGTGAGCAGGGACAAAGGAAAATTGAAAAGAAATCGAATTCTAGGACATTATATGAAGGGACAATGAAGATTGTGAAAAGAAAGAGAAAGGAATATAAAATTGCTTTATTTGATCCAGGTTAAAATAGATACGTTGTTTCATTATCTTTTGCTGATCAGGACTGAAACAACGAAACTTTAATGATTTGTTCATAAAGAGAGGGGATATAGGAAGAAAAAACAATTTGTTGTATTTTAAGAAAAGGTGATAGATTACTAAAATTTAATATATTTGTGATCAAGAGGGAAGTCATTTTCTTTATATGTTTCTTTTTCCCCCTTTACTGTATTCTTATTTTTTCTTTTATATTTTGTATTTTTTTCTGCATTTTTATTTTTATTCTTTTCTTTTTAAAAATTTGTATTAGTTTTTAACTTTTGTAATTGTAATTTTTAATAAAATTACTATAAAAATTAAATGTGAAGAGTATGATGTAACTTTTTTTTTCTTTAACTTGACTGCAATAATCAGTTAATCAGCTGGGAAAACTGTCAAAGTATATAACAGGAACAATCAATGATATGGTCCAGAAAGAAAAGTTGCATACAGTAGTTACACAAAGTTAACAGTGACACTATGTATTTGCTAATTAAAAGCTTTTTACATTCTCCAATCTCGTACAAAAAATATTTCAACAGAAATCCTGCAAACACACCTTTATCTATTTTTCTTATTGATTTAAACAGAAGAAATCTCAATGTTATCACTAAGGTATTGTTTTGAACTATGCCTTAAAATTTAACAGAAGTGACAGTGCAATTACTTATTACAAATGTTAACAGGATATAGTATTTTTTCTCTCATTTTCTCATTTTTTCTATCATCATTACTTTTGAACCCATAATAGCAAATTTAAAATTTGTAATGGAAAATAGGGAAAATATTTTAAAATGGGATAGAAACTAAAAGATATTGCTAGAAATTCCAAACAATAATTTAAATGTATTGGATATAGCATAAGTTTATATTTTAAGAAGCTGTGATCAGATTCATGTCATTTCTGTGGCAAACAAGACACAGTAAATTAATGATACATTAGGTGAATGGATACTTAATTGAAATATGGATGCATTATTAGAAAATCTAGAATTGGTAACACCCATTTATCATATAAAACTTACACACAGGATAGGAAACCACAGCTTGGAACAAAGTAGCCAAGTCAGCAAAGAAGTGAGATAAGACTGTATACTTTCCACTTATTTATTCAGACTATATGATGAATACATATTTACTATCTGGAAAAAAGATCAGCATAGTTTTAAGACTGGAGGAAGAAATATCAATAACCTGCACTGTCTTGATGACACTACTCTGATAGGTAGAATGCAAATTATCTGCAAACTCTAGTAATGAAAGTCAAAGAAATGACTTGTGAAAAACAATGGCACTGATATTAAATATAGACCAAACTAATGGAAGCAGATGCAGTTGACAATGAAGATCCCGACTGGTGGATAGCTTCTGCCTTTAGGATCAAGTAACATGCTGTAGGATACAAATTAAGGAAAAGATATTCAGATGCCAAGATGGGTTAACAAAGATCATTGTATAGGCCTGTGATGGCGAACCTATGGCACGCGTGCTGGAAGTGGCATGCAGAGCCATTTTCCTGGGCACACAAGTTGTTACCCAAATTCACCTGCAGCTGCGCATGCGCACACGCCCAAGCTGGAGTTCGGGCCTCCGGTGTGCATGCGCGCAATTCAGGGAACCCAGATGGTGTTTAGAGCTCTCCTGCACATGCACGCATTTGTGCAAATGCGTGAGAGTACTGATGTACAGCACACACATGCGCAGATGGTACAATTGTGCATGGAGCTGCGTGAAACCTGAGCACATGCGCAGATGGTGCGATTGTGTGTGCAGTGCACTGTGGGATGTGCAGAAGTTGTATGCATGCACATGCACGAAGTGCGCGACACATGTACCTGTTTGGCACTCGGTGAGTAAAAGGTTCGCCACCACTGGTATAGGCAATGGTTTTCCTTATGACATTATCTGAGAAGGGAAGCTGGATTTGTGAAGAATTTGTGATGTTTTTGAATTTTTTTGTATTGGAAAAATTCATGAGGATATCATGAATAGCAAACAGAACCAATCAATCCATTCTTCTCACTAAAAGCACAGATGATCAGGTTCAAATTATCATATTTTGGACAATTATAGAAAGAGTTAGTTTATTTATTTATTAAATTTATAGGTTGCTATCCAAAGTAACTCTGGGTGACTAACAATTCAATAAAAATATAAGAACAATTATAAATATAAAAATAAATTTAAATTTATAAGAATTAAATATGGAATAAAAACCAAAGGCTCAAGTGGAATGGGTGTTTTCTATGTCATTGCACCAACTCTCTCTAACCTAGATCATCTCCATTAGGGTCCAAGCCAATCAGCAGAACTAGGTTGACAGCCCTTCTGGAAGGATGGGAGCAAATCTCACCTCTGGGAGCAAGATGTTCCAAAGGACATGGAAGAAAAGGCTTTCCTCCTAGACCCTGCCAACTAAAATTACTTGGCTGAAAAATCTCCTTCTGCCAGAATGAGTGGGGCAGGTCAATTCCATTGGGGCAAGACGATTCCTCATATATACTGGACCCATGTCATAAAGACTTTTAAAGGTAATAACCAATAATTTGGTGCTAGAAGCAGATCCATAACCAGTGCAGCTTATGTAATAGTGATACCGTTATTACATGTGCCACATATTTATCCACAAGTTTTGAACCAATTGTAGCTTTCTAATACTCTTCAAGAGTAGTATCATGTAGTTCCATTGGGTAAGGAGGAAGGAAAAAATAGAATGACTAGTAATAAATTGAATTATATTAATTAGAGCGATAATGGCACACCATTGGAAGATTTAGAGTGAGGTTGGGGACAGATCATCTTGGAGAAGGTCTATTTATGTAGTTGCTAAAAGCTGACAATGATTTGCATAATCTGTATAATCAAAGCCAATCTACAGTATTTTTAAATGATAAATTCATTTATCAAAGGAAGCTTAAACTGATTCAGATTGGAAATCTGAGCTAACTAACAAACTGAATGATTAATTGAAGGCATTTAATTTTTTAGGTGTACTTTTTTAGACATGTATAGTCTGCTTTTATTTTCCTGGGTATGAACATGTTTTCCAGAATGAACTTTATTCTTCTAAGTATTTTGCTTCAAGTTTTGTTTTTAATATATGAATATCCCACCCCTTAAGTATCACTTGGCCTATAATACTTGTTTGTTACTATCAAAAATAGCTCCCTGTGAGGAAATCTAGCACTAAAGACACCATGAGATTAAGAATAAATTCTGATGAATGGCACAGACCCAGCTCAAATCCAATGCTGAAATGTGCAGGCCTTTTACTAAAAAGGGGGTGGGTGGGTAGTACAGCATTGCAAGATTTTGTGTGATTTCATACACAAAAGCGTGCACTAATGGGAATCATGAGTACCAGGAAAAAATAAAGATGTCTATTTGCTCAAATTTTCATTTGCCTTGCTTGAGTTATTTTGTAGACTGTTACCAAGTGTATGCTGACTCCATACAATACATTGTTTTTAGATTAGTGCTCATGAAAAGGTGATGTGTTCCATGGCCTCAGGAAAAAATATATAGATTATGGTGCCAGTATGAATCTAAAATACACCTCAATCTTATTTTACATTTCTTTTGGAAGTCACCTATCAGTAGTAATATCTTCAATTTCAAAATAAAATTGCATCATTTTTAGTGGAATTATACTTCCTTCTAACTGGTTTAAAGCTCCAGCTTCAATCTATACACCATAATGTATAGATATTTCACTTACTAGTAACAGAATACAGATTTGGAAGTGACTTTGGAGGTCTTCTAGTCCAACCTCCTGCTCAAGCAGGAAACCCTACACCATTTCAGACAAATGGTTGTCCAGTCTCTCCTTGAAGCCTCCAGTGATGGAGCACCCACAACCTCTGGAGGCAAGTTGTTCCACTGATTAATTGTTCCAACTTATCCTACTGTATAGCAATTCCGTACTTTTCTGCAGTTAAAATATCCAAACTGCTATATATGCACATTCTCAGATTCTGATCTATAGTCAGTGAAACTTTTAATTATGCAGAGTGCAGCATGTTGAAGAGGCCTAGTCAAGGACTATTTAGCACTCATTACAAGTGACAGATCATGCCTGGGAACTTCTGAGTCAAAGCTGATAGGAAGGACAGTTACTGCTTGGTTTGCAAAAAAACCTAGACTGAGTCACAGAAAGGGTCAACTTTCCAAAATGAGATCAGGCACATCACTAAATATTCTAGATTATTTTGAGCCCCTGCTTGCTGTTTTATTTTATTTTTTAAAGGTATATGCAATAAAATATGACTGAGAAAACAAATGGACTCATATGATGAAATTAAGAATGAAATTTTAGATGAGAACAGAAAGAGCTTTAAAAATAAAGATAACTGTGGGCAAATCTTGTTATCAGGTAAGAAAATATAGCCATATAAACAGAAAAAAATAAGCAACAATTGCATTCTATGTGTTATGTAAATAGAAAAACAACTATGTACGTTAATTGAATCAAACAATGGCAAGGTCAATTATTATTAGCTGAAGCCAAAGGGGAAAATGCCAGTTTTCTAAACAATAATGAGGTAGACAGAGCCATGTTCACCTTAACTGCTATGAAACTGGCAAAATTCTATCCAGAACCTATATTATACTTTGACTTGTAACAAGGACAAATTCTACCTACAAATTTCAAAAACATTTATCACCTTTTTGTTCATTCATAGATCATCATCAGAAGAGCCAAAAGATCGAACAGTAGTGATTTTATGGAGCTTGGCCTGCGCTCTACTATAGAAAGCAAACCAACATTTTCAAGCTCATGCCATAATAATACTTTTACAACCATGGCCTACAAACAACTCATATACACACTGATTAAACAGATAACAGTTCATTTGTGTACATTTGTCTATAAAATCATACAGCACATATTATACCCATTGCATTATGGTATTTAACATCTATTAGTACACTAATAAACAAATTCTAACTATACTGTATAAACCAAATTCTTAGAAACATTTATTCACCATACCAATATTAAAGACTGCTTTACATTTGTTAAATATGATATTACATTTATTGGGAAGCTATTCATAAAAGTTCTTCGGAATCAAAGATCTTTACTTGATTTTTTCAGCAGAGGAAAAAAAATATTGTTTAGAGCCTGCATATAACTGCAATAAATAAGGGCATGGAATTAAATATGAGGCTTCTACTGATGACATTAAAGGGAGTGTGAATAAATTTCACTTGTTTTCCTAATAAGTTTTAAGTTTATAAAAGAGGGAGGCATACATTTAGCTTCTACTGAGGTCGGCAACTTATGACTCTAAGAACATATGTGTCTCTTGACCTAATTGCATATATTTGGTGATCTAATTTCAAATATACTTTGGAAGCAATAAATTCAGAATGCTTAGACCTTTCTTTCCATTAAAAAATCACAGAGTTGGAATGGACCACAGAAGAAATTCAATCCCACCCACTGCTCAGTGCAGCATCTATGATAGGTGAGCATCCAGAACTAGTGAAGGAGAATTTACTACATAATGAGGTAGCTGATATTCAGATAGCTTCTGTATTGAGGCTTACAGGTCATACAATCAGGAAGTTTTTTCTGATGTTTAGCCTTGAGCTCCTTGTTGTTTTGATCCATTGGTTCTGGTCCTGTGGTTTGGGGCAATATAGAGAAGTATATTCTCTCTTTTTATAGGATTTTATAGGATAAACTTACCCAGATACTTTAAACATTCCTGCTAGGGTTTGATTTCCGGACTCTTCACCATCTTGATAGTCCACCTCTGAACTTGCTCCAATTTGTTATTCTCCTTTTTGGACTGTGGTGACCTGAACTGAACAATGGTACTCCAAACAGATGGATCAATTACTACCTCAGCAACTTAGGGACAAGAGGAAAAAAATAAGAGGAGGAGTGTGGAAAGATTCAATTTTGGTTTGGGGCTACCCACAACTTGTTCCAGTTTTGCCTGCTTCAATATTGTCATTTGGTCTGAATAGATTCCTTTGAGGAAATGCAACTCTTGAAAGAAAAAGTTACAAGGGAAGTTGTTTTGGAGTTGGATAAGACTTATATGCATCTCTTCTTTTTTAGAAACTAAGAAAGAACAACATACTCACCTTCTTACAGCTTCTTCCTAAAAAATATCCAAACTGCACCCCACTCCTACCCTTAAAGTAGTATAAATAACAAATTGCTACTAGTTGCCAAGTTTATGAAGGTTCTTAGAGAAACTCCCCAGGAGTCAAAAATGCCATGGTTTTCTGGCTCCAGAAAACAGCAAGGGCATTCATTTTGCACAGCATAAAAACACAGATAGTTAATGGAGATGTAATGTCTTTGTAGGCCTTTGGAAAGAGGCAATCATTGAACTCAAACATCATGACGTTTGAGTTAAATATTGCCTCTTTCCAAAGGAACCCTGATATGTGGCTTATCTGGTTTGGTCTAAACTCACTGTGAGAATCTAGTAATTGCTATTCAACAAGGCTTGGTTAAGAAACATGTTATGACAAAAACCTAGCCATTGTGGTTTGTAAACTATTGCTGATGACTTGGCCTAGCAGATGGATGCAGCTAATGTTTTATTCAATGAGATACAGTTAAGAAAACCATGATTTATCACAATGTGTGAACTAATCCAGTATGTGGTTTATAAAAGGATGGGAGCAACTAGAAGTCATAGATTTAACTCATTTTCTATCTGGTAATAGTGGCACAAGCAACTAAAATTCTTATCACTCTTCTTCTCCTTTATGAATGGAAGATCCTAACTTAAAATATGTGGCACAAAAAAGACTTTTGTCCCACTTGCTATTTTTACTTCATTTGCATCTGCTGATGCAATACCTTATTTCCCCCCCCTAAATTTGGAGAATTTCTGTAATGGAATACTAACCAATGTGTCCAAGCTGTTATCAGAATGACAGATATTCATATTACCCAAACCAATCAAAGAATCTGCTGGATGAGGATGAAGAAAGCTATGAACCAAGTTATCTGGATGACATAAAACTGTAGAATGCTAAATCTACCTAACATAAAACATACAAAAATTCAGGGTAGAATGTTGGCTCATATACTGCAAAAATCACATATAGAGTATTGACAAGGCAGAACACAGAATAAACAAGCTTGGCAGGTTACAGACAACTATTTTTGTACTACTAATCAGTCTTCCCATCTCCTCCATTACCAACTTTTACTCCCTGTTGGAATATAAAATTCAAAAGCTACATATGAGTCCATGTCTCTGTGATTAGTAATTAGATGAAGATCATCCATTGGAAGCTGGGGATCTAAGGGTGAATTCAATACTTGCTTCAATCATGTTTATTAAACTCCTAGTTTTTTATCATCCTCCTCCCATCCCTAAATTAGAAAAAGACGTATTTTCTAAACTTGGTTTGAATCTCTTTCTTTTAACTGCATACAACTTTCCCAACTTTACATCCATACTAAATTTCAAACATAACACTAAGTCCAATATGATTTGTTTTATTTTGGTTCAGTACAAACCCAGTCACTGTGATTGATTTATCAAATTATTATTAAACAAACATTGGTTTACTGTGTTGTGTGACTTTCGGGAGGAAGAGAAAGAACAATACTTCTCAACACAAGGAGTCATGCAGTGCTTGGGCAGATTCAACATTCCTCAGATATTATTTCCATATTACTATTTTATAGCTTCCTATAGAAATGAATATCAGTTTTTAATGTCCGAGGCTACATTTACATCTATTGGTCTGACTCCTCAAATTTATGTGAGGTATGCTTTATTTAAATTGTTCTAAGAATATATTGAAAATCATTCAGATATGAAACAGCAAATCTATATTTCACACTTTATTTGCATAGCCCTCTTTAACTCACTTTTCTAGCCATTTTGGAGTACTATTGCAACTAGTTTTACTGGATAATTACTCTGAGAAGGGATCTGGGACAAGTTAAATGGCCAATTTACTCAATCTCAAAGGCCAAGTGATATTGCTACAAAAATAGTCAGTCATATAGGTTATGTCTTTTTTTACCCTTCGTTTAGAAATGGAGAGAAGCCTACATTTCTGGTGGACTGTAACTGGCAGTCATGTTTGACCTCTCTGTTAAAAATAATGAAATGTTGTGAAGGTATGTAAGAAAAGAACACTGAAATATTGAAGTAACACTGGGGAAAAGAGGATGGTCAGGAGAATGCTGGGAATTGAAGCATTTTATACATTTAAACTCTGTGAAACCCATCTGCCCACCAAGTTTTAACATAACCACTGACTATAGCATTTTATTGTATGAGCAGCATTATAAATTTTTGAGTCATTTATTCTTGTTAAACTATTGCAGAAATTTCATTTTTGGCATCTATAGGTGAAATAGAAAAAATACCTAGAAATGTTATTATTTGCAGTCAGTATTAATACTACTATGCTAAACTGATGATCTAGCATTAAGACAGCTTCTTCTATTCCTATCACATTATTATTGTTATTGTTGTTGTTGTTGTTGTTTTTATTATTATTATTTCCATTTTACATTTAGAAAGAAAATTCCAACTATATAACTTGTGACTGAACTGAGACTACAATTTGTGTAAATCCCAGCACTCCATTCACACGATCAACCTGGTTGTGATTACTTCCCATGTCTCAAATTTTATTGCCTCATCTTACCAAAACACAAAAATAATTTTGTACATCCATGAGAAACAATACACACAAATAACTTGAATCTTCAAGATTCTTAGGTTCTATGAATAATTACAATGAATGAAATTTAATACATTTTCCATCCATCTGCTTATATTTCTATCTCAATCAGTGTTTGCAGTATCTATTTTATTAACTTTAAAGACAAGCTCAATAATCTCTTTTTTCTAAGGTAATGAGCTAACTCAACTATGTGCATTTTTAAAAAATGTACAAACCCTTTTATGCTATAAGGAACTAAAATCTGATTATTATTATTATTACACTTGCATTTACACCATTAATTTTAGAGTGTGTTCTAGTATCACCTATCTGTAAGCAATATATACTGTCTTTCCTTAAACTGACAACAAAACTGCACATAGTCCTTTCATTAAAACTACAAAATAAGCTGTAGCAAACACAATAATATTTTTCCATAGACATGCAACATTGCTATATCATTATATAGTATCTCCCTAAAATTACTGCCTTACATTTCAATCTGCACAAAAGAACACTGAAAAATACTATTAATATTGCATCAGAGAATAAAAACAATATTTTACACCTAAGCATTAATAGACACTAAGTTTTTTTTCATCAGAATAAACTAGGTTTAAAGTACATGCAAACCTGGAGAGCATTCATAAAAATAACATAATTTATATATTACAGCCGCATATCGTTCTTTGTCAACATACAAAATAGTTATAGGAATTAAAGAAAATAAAGTATTTACATACCGACTTGGAGTGATGAATCTGGCTTTTTCTTCCATATCAGAGGAAACAAATAGTCTGAAAACACCCCCTCCCGCAATTAGCAATGCTCATTAATCTCTCCCCACCTACAAAAATATTAATTATCTTCTTGTATCTCAAGTGCTCAGTCTCCTGCTCCTGGATTACATGCATATTAATAACATGGAACACTTCTTGGCAGCCCTGGAGAACAGTTGGGGGAGGGGGGAACCCATTTAGCTACTCATTTCTCACCACGTGTCTCTTCTAAAGATTGTTAGGCTGATTCCTGATCCATACTATTTGACAATTTTCTGTGCAATAAACTAGAAATAATGCTGGGGAGTCCTACTCCCCATATCATATCATAACATATATTTGGCAACCATACTAACTACTGATTGCCCATGAAGATCCTAGGCCTAACAAAGTCCTTTTATCTTAAGAAGGGGAAACTGGGGCAGCCTCTAAAACTCCGAACTATGGGAAAGAAATAAAAAGATAATGCTACCTGTCCGGTCTTCCCCCCCATTGCACCATCTCCACCCTTTCCACGATAAAGAAAGAACTATTTTGCAGTAGTAGTTTTTAACAGGTTTCAAAGGTAAAGCAGGGAGAGAAGGAAATAAATATCCGATGCTTGGGTTAGTGAGAAGCTCAGAATCTCTTCATAGGGGGAGATTCCAGAAGAAACAGACACATAAAACGATGTACACATTAAAGAGTGATATTGTGAGCAGAAAGACATGTGGACGAAAGAAAAAAAAAACACCTCCCAATAAAGCACTACACCTCTTGGGAACAGAAAAGGGATGCATTCAGCAATACAGCTGACAGTATCAGTTAAATAAATCTGGTTGAAAGAAAAAAAAAAGAGCCTTGGCAGAAACAGGTTGATGAGAGAGGAAATGCACTCAGAAGTGATACCGATGTGAGAAATGGATGATATGGACATGCAGAGGTTGAACAGGAATGCTTGGGATGGAGGATGTGCTAGTGGGACTTCATGCAGAGGCAGGATCAAGCATGCAGGATAGTGTTTGCTATTGCCCTTTCTCAAGTGTAAGTAATTACTGCGGCCTAAGTATTGGTACTGAACAACTCCCCCCCCCCCATAGAAAGGATATGGCCATTCGGTGATCTTTTTGGCGTATTTCCTCACCACGTTGTCTTCGCTGAAGAGGAAGAGGGAGCGGTTGACAGTCAGACAGCTCTGCCGAACAGGAATGGGGTTGTAGAGTGCCATGGTACGGGCTCGTTGGGCCATCGACTGTTTATATATCCTCTGGGCCCCTGGGGGACCACCTTGCCGAACGCCCCCAGCACCCCGGCCACCTCCGCCGCCTGCAGTTCCAGCGCCAGCTCCCCCTGAACCTCCTGCCCCATAGCGGGCTGGTACCTCATCTCCAAACCGAGCCATCCTGCAAAGAGCAAAGGGCCGGGGGTTATGCTGCTGAGGATGTTGCTGGAGAGAAGAAGCTCATCGCATCCCATCGGCTGCTGTCGATGCTGCTGGGGAGCTTGCAGCAGAGGGAGGGGGCACTCAGGCAGGAGCACAGCCAAGGAAAGCAGCAGAGGTCCTGGACATGGTCACTCACACCTCCCTATGTAGGATGGAAATGATGTACAAATTCTCTCCACCTCTACCTAAATGACTGCAACTGGGGAGGGGGGGACACACCCCAAGAAGAAGAAAAAATAACTCCAAATACTAGATTGCAGTTAACAGGGAAAAATGCAGCAAACTGCTCCTAAAACAAATTGCAATGAAAAAGATTCAATGCACCCTCAATTAAAAATATTTCAATTAAAAAAAGACATTGCCTTTGGGAGGTGAAAAGGGGGGGGGGATGACAAATTAAATCAGTGACAGCAGTACCTCTATCCTACCAAGGAAGGAAAAATACAATTAAAGAAAATGAATGCACCAATTCCTCACTCCTACTTCTATATTCAAACCCCGAAGGGAAATAAATTGAAATAAAAATAAAAAGACACCATCAAAATTAGCCTCACATAGACTGAACACTTCAGTTCAATTTAATGAGAAAAATGCAGGCTTCCTTTATACTGAGCAGGTTGGCTCACAAAAATCTGTGCTCACAAAAAAGAAAAAAAAGATATAAAATATTTCTATCAGATTTACGATATCACTGTACTTGCCTTTCCGTCTCACAAAACAATGCACTGTAAAAAAAAAAAAAAAAGAACAGCAATAATTGTTCAAAAAAAGAAAGGCAAAAATAACTTACAAATATACACACCAAAAAACAAAAAAAAAACCAAATCAAAACAAAAATCCTAAAACCAAAATAAAAGCACCCCCCCACCCCAAGGTTTGTTTTCACTTTAGCTCCATCCTGCTATCTTCAGCACTGTCCAAGATCTGAAGGTGAAAGGGGTTTGGGCTCCCTTTAAGCTGCTGAAGCTGTAGGATATTCCTCCCCCCTTGCTATCCAGCGGTCTCTGCTTTCTCTTTTTTTCACCCGGTGTGACTGCGTGTATAATTTTCTCTGTGTGTCAGTTTTGCTTCATCTTGGAGCTGAATGCAGCAAAGAAATCCTGTAAAATCCAAAAATGAAAGAGACAAGAGAAGTAGTTTCCATCCACCATCTACTCATAAGGGTTCCCTGGTTGCTGCAATGTCTAGTATTTTTTCTGCCTGTATTCTTCTTCTCCTTCTTCCTCTTCCTCCTCCTCTTCCTCCTCCTCCTCCTCCTCCTCGATAAGCTAAAATAAGACTGGTGCTACGGAGGCAGGCAGGCAAGCAGGCAGGCAGGCAGAGAAATGGAAAAAAAAAAAGAAAAGGTCTGATTCACTGGCAGGTTCAGCTCTAATGTGCAGCAGTGGATCGATTTAATGCAAGCACAGAGCATCCCAAAGCCTCAGCCAGGCTTGGCACATGATGGTCTGGAACCAATAGCAGGGGCTACAGCCAAACCAAACCCATCTCAATTTATACAAGGAGAGAAACACACACACATACACATGTATGAACATCCTGCATACAAATGATATTTCTCGACAATCTATACCATAGCTTATTAGATTGATGTCAGCTCTCTGCTGTAAGCTCAATTTTTCCATTGGAATGTAGATACCTGAATACTGTATGTACCTCTTTTCCCAAAGACAGGCTTGTTTTACATTTTAAAAGGTCAGAATGGGATTGTCTTGCTTTATACCAGATTTGTATAGCTATTGCCTATGCATTCTTGTAAGGCAAATGAAGTTAACAAGAGGAGAGAGAGGAGAATGCTACAATTGTAGTGTTCCAGGACAATATTGGAGACTACACAAGCCATGACCTGTTGGGTCATCATTTCAGAAATATTTGCCTACTTAAACTGAGAACAGAATGACCACAGGCAGGCAAAACAGTGGTGAGAATAGGAGACACCTCTGACTTCTTGCTAGCTTCCCCACTGATATTTCTTGGAGAAACTTGGCAGGGAGCACTGCAAATGACAATCACGTGACTGCAGCTGCACTGAAGCAGCCACAACTTTGCCAAATTACAGTCCCACAGGAGTAATGGTCCTGGAATTTCAATGCATTCTTTAAGTTAACCCATTTGAGGTACATTGATTAAAAAATTGTTGCTCTATGATGCCTCATTTTGCCCAATTGAAGGTTGACAAACAGATGCACACTGAGAGTTTTAGTTATATGTGTGTTTGTGTGTGTATATATGTATGTATGCGCACGCACGTACACAGAAACATACACACACACGGCATGCTAATAGAATGACAATCTGCAGGGTAGTATAATTTTTAAGAGTCTAAATGTCCTTACAAATGTTAATGTACACCTACAAAAAATGGGCACCTCCTAAGGCGAAAGCATGGGAATATATATTGATTATGCATGCAACAGATTTCATAAACTGTAGTGGGCAAAAAGCTGAGATGCCCAAGCAAATAACAGACGTGATAATCATCCTCAGAAGCAACAGCAGCATCTAAATGTTTTTCCCGCAGGTGCAGAGTCCACTTCAGGTCAAAAAGTCATTTTGCATAATCAAATAGAGCATCCAAGTCCAGTTGGGCATTTCCCATGTCCACATTTATTGTATCTTGCCATTTTTGCTTCGGCCTTCCACGCGGGTGCTTGCCATCTAAATTAAATTGGAAGCGATATAGGGAATGGTGTAGGGCAGTGATGGCGAACCTATGGCATGGGTGCCATAGGTGGCACTCGGAGCCATATTGGTGGGCACATGAGTGTTGCCCCAGCTAAGCTGCAGCACACATGCCTGTGCCAGTCGGTTGATTTTTGGGCCTTCTGGGCCCACCAAAAGTTGGGGAAAAGGCTGTTTCTGGCCCCCGGAAGGCCTCCAGGGGGGTGAGGAAGGCCGTTTTTGCCCTCCCCAGGCTCCTAGAAAGCCTCTGCAGCAGGGGAGAGTGAAAAACGGGCCTCCCGGGCATACCTTGCCATCGTGTGCCAAAAGCGGAAGGAGTGGGGGGGTGAGTGTCTCGCGCGTAGGCGCGGGGGGCATGGAGCATTGAATTATGGGTGTGGGCACACTCAAGCAAAACGCCCCCATGCTCCCCCTGCTTTTGGCACCCGACGGCAAAAAGGTTAGCCATCACTGGTATAGGGTCTCCTGCTTGAGGTATAGGGGTTGGACTAGAAGACCCCCAAGGTCTCTTCCAGCTCTATTCTGATCGATTGAGCTAATGGAATTGATAGAACATAGAAGTGATAAGGCAGAACTGAATTCAGAAGTAACCCAGTCCCATGCCACAAATGGCTTGGCCCTTTGAGTTGTGCCAGAAACATACTGGTGATCAATAGCTATTGTAGCTTGTGATGACTTAATGTGGATATTAAAGCCACTAGGAGAGGTTGTCTAAAGATTGTGTGGATACTATGCTGGCTTATACTGCATTTTTCTAAGATAGTAATGAGGTTAAGGTTGTGCTGGTTCAGGACTCAAACATAGTAATGGGCTGGATGGAAGTAACAATAAAGACCATTTTTAATCTGGCTGGGTAAATGTTTAAACAATTTGTGGTAGGCCATGCTTTCTCTTGCAAAATATCTGCTTTTCAATTGGAAATGCTGGTCGATCCAGTACGGTCATTGATCACAGCTAATTTCAAGGATCGGCTGTCCCTTTGATTAGTAGTACTCCAGCTAGGATTTTACTTGAATGTAAGTGTAGAGGTATTTGGAAATGGTATTGAAAAAGGAATGCAATCACCATTTCCACAATATTGTTACCATTTTATCTCTTTCCTTCCCTCCCTCCTCCCTTCCCCCCTCTCTCCCTCCTTTCCTCCTCCCTCTCTCCCTCCATCTCTCTTTCTCTTTTTCAGAAAAGTTCCCTGGTGGGTTTTTCGTCTTTATTGAACCAAATTCAACCAAAGTAGTCAGTGGGACTTCCTGGATAAAAAAAACAGGGTTAAGTCTAAGTAGATCTTTGGCCAAATCATTCATTTCTTTCATTACTATCTGATATTTCATTCAGGAGCTCAAGGTAGCATAGACAGAGCTCACTCCTAGTTTATTCCAAAGCAACAGTCTTGTGAGGTAGATAGGGCCAAAGTCACCAAGGAGCTTCTGTGGGCTGAAGATGAACTAGAATCTGAATTTCTCTGTTTTTATCCAAGACCTTTATTACTATACGCAGTTGTGTAATTCATCTCATGCATGCCTCAGACACATTTTTTAAGATGTTGGACAGGTTTCAATCTCTTCTCTGCAAAATAGTATGGATTCTGGTTGATCCCCTCTCACCTTGCCAGTTTATCAGGGGTGCTAGCTTTTAAAAAGAAAAACAAGACTCTTGACTTTGATCTCCTCTACCCGCTGGGCTTGCTAGATAATCAGAACCTTCTTTCTCCCCCAGGCTTTCTTTTTTTATAGTTAGTTTTTTCTTCACCAACACAATGAGGTGAAGCGCACATGGAGCCAAATCTGGAAAGTGAAGAAGGCATATACTGTATATCTATGGAGCTTCCCTCCATAGGAGCTTCTCTCCTTCCCTGCCATAAGTTTGAAGAAGGAGAAAGCAAAGGATAAGAAATGCTAATATTATTTTAAGGTCTGTTGCACCACAGCTTTCCAGACACATTATATGCCAACATTTTCATGATTGTCCCAGATTAGAACAACACTTTCCTAACTCTTACCCTTGAAATCTTTCCTTTACTGAAGAATCACTGATGACATTTTCATCCTCCAGTCCCAGGGAAATGAGTGTATCATCAAATTCATTCATGACTTCAACAAATTCCATCCCACCATAAACCTCAGCTTGAACAGGTCTTATTTCCTTGATGTCACTGTAAACTTACAGAATGGAAATTATTATTCTACACTCAGTCAGAAGTTTATTGTTATATAAAATGTGAAATTACAGCTTGATTGGTATGAGGCTTCATACACATCAAGTTCTTCCCAAGAGTCTAGGATGTTATAAGGTATCAGCATAATTTTATTTATATATTCATTTATTCTCACTTCAAGGTGGACTATATATGCGGATCCAAGCAGTGTGGCCTTTTGCAATTGACTGATAGAAATTTTGTCAATATTGTCAATGTGCAGATATTCTAAATGCTGTCCAAGATTTTTGGGTATGGCACTCAGTGAGGCCACTATCACTGGTTTAAGTCTTAATCTTTCAAATCTTTGATTTTCAGATCTCCAATTTTTTGTCTTCTGTGTATAAACAGGTTACATTTTGAGAAGCTGTTTGTAAATCTGTTTTATTTGCGAGTCTACACTAGTGTAAAAAACATGTGTAGTAGACTTCTGACCTTACTTAAGTGGCAGCAGTGCCACAATACCTGGCAGCAATGGCATTGGTTAATCTTCTGGAGCTGATATGGCACATTTCTCCACCTTCCTGAAGAAGCGGTACAGTAGTGGCCAAAATTGTGGAAACCTTCTGGGAAAAGTGTATTTTTGAGGTTTGATGGCTAATAACACCACTTTTTTTGGCGTTTCAAGATAATCATATTCTACTGCTAGAATGGCCTGGGAATAGCCCAGACCTTAACCCAATTGAAAATCTAAGGAGCTGATTAAACAAACTTATTATTCAGAACTCAGATGTGATGCAGCAATACAACCCAGTTAATAGAAACAATCATTCAATCTTGGTTTCACATTATAACAGCTGAAAAACTAAAAGACTTGGTTCACTCCATGGGAAGACGTTGTAAGGCCATAATTCATGCTAAAGATTACCCAAATAAGTATTAACTGAAGTGATAATTTTTGTATATCTCGTTTTTTCTACTTGTTTCACTTTTCTTCTTTATACTGTAACTGCTATTCTAATAGCAAATCCTTCATTAAAATTATTGCATTAAATTCTTGATTAAATATCTTTCCACTGATATATAATTTTATGGTACTACTCCCAAAAAAGTGGTGTCATTAACTAGTTTTAGAAAATACACTTTTCCTAAAAGATTTCCACAATTTTGGCCACTACTGTACATTGAACTTTGGGTGATAGCCCTTCCTCTTATCTATGATGAAAATGGATTGCATCACGGACAGCTGCAGACACTTTGGTGAGGTCCTGTGTCATGAACATTGACAATGCTTTCTCAGTCAAGTTGAACTCCTACAGGCATATCTGAACCCATTCAAGTTCACAGGGATAGCCAGATTGTATTAAAGCAAAGACAGCCTTGTAGATGTTGTAGGACTTCCATAAATAGCACAAGGTCATCTGTGAGTCTGCTTCAGTTGTCAGAACTGAATGTATGATAAGGATAATATTTTTTCAAGATTGCTATTGCCCCATGGTCCATAGGATGCAGGAGGGAGGTGGTGCTGGGAGAGAGATACATGACCTTCATATTTGGATTGAAATTGTTCTGGCAAGATGATGACCCAGGACAACTTTATCCAAAGTTGGCAAAATCTTGAACTTGATATTTTTGTCCCAGCAATACCTCTCCACTTCTGGGATGAAATATTGGAAGAATCTTTCTTCAACATTTAGAAGGGTGACCAAAGCTTTCTTATTAGGTTTCCACACAACACGAAGGGAACTCTTTGAGACATTCTTAAGAGCTCACGAGTCTTGGAGTGGTAGACTAGTAGCTGTTTTAGGTCAAATCACCAGAAGGGTTGCCACCAGTGGTGGGATTCAGCCAGTTCGCACCACTTCAGGAGAACCAGGACTTTCTGAGCAGTTTGGTAAACTGGTTGTTGGAAGAAATCATTAGGGCAGAGAACCGGTTGTTAAATTACTTGAATCCCACCCCTGGCAATACGTCACATGATGGCAGTGTGATGCAGCGAGTTTGACACTCGTGTTCTAATGTATACTACTCTGAGCAGTGGGTTAGACTGTATTGTGTCTAAAATCTCTTGCAACCTTTGAGTTCCATGGTCCTTTGTTGATAAGGTACAACTTCCAATAGAAGAAGATGGAAAGAATTCTTTTTCACCAATGCCCTCCCCTACATCAATCCTTCAGAACAATCTGGGAAGTAGCACAGATGGCAGCACTGGAAGCTGCAACAGATGTCCATCATCCTCTTCCATAATTCAACAGATACTGAATTCCCGAAGTAGGAGAATAGGAAGGCGAAACAACATTGGATCTACTTCACTGAGTAAAAAAAAAAAAAAACACCAGGCAAGAGGCAAGATGGGATTGCACAATAAATCTATTCAAGAGGTTGATAATCATTTAAATACCTCTACATTAATATTTAAATTAAACTAATTCAGAGGTCTTAGTAATAAATGAACTCATCAATTCTAAGCACATAAGCTCTGAATGAAATATTTCTTGTTTGTGGTAATTAGTTTACCATCATGACTATTGGCACAGAATATTTTAAGAAGGAATGTTTTAAAGTTATTTCAAAGTGTCCTTTAAAAAAAAAAACACCAAGTTCTACAAGTGGTATGTCAGTACAGTTCCTGCAATATCTTTGGAGAGACTTAGGATAAGGTTCAACGTCAGCCTCAGAGACTAGGTGACAGGTCTTCCAAGGCTAAGGTTTAACCTGTATCTGGATCTTTCCAGTTCTATTGCAAGACTTTCACTGACACGCCAGTTGTAAGCCATGTGTTTGGTTTTTAAAAAGAGCACTTTAAAAGCACTTTGAAAATGCAGAAAGATGTGTTATGGAGTCACCTTAAGCTCCAGTAGGAAAAGCAAGATCAAAATCTAAGAAAGGAATGACTTATGAATAAATAAATAGGGTAGCTTTGACTTAGAGCTAAGAGGTTTTCACATTCTCTCACAATCTGAAAAGGTACTTCTCTAATTGCTCCCCTTATTCCTTTCACGGGGTCTATGGCAGATTTCCGACCATGCTGAGTCAGAAAAAGCAGCTACCCATGAAAGAACTTTGTCAGAGGTAGCCCCCTTCTTTGAAATGCCCTCCCAGGAAGGAGTGCTTGCTGTCTTTTGGGCATCAGGCAAAGACACTGTTATTCTTCCAGACATTTTTTTAAAATAATGTCTCAAAACTATCACAACATTATATATGCCAATTTCTGTTGCATCCCCCTCCCCTCTCTCCACTCATCATTCATTTTGTCTTGCGTATTTTATATCCGTTTGTTTTATATTCTTCCCTCCCATCTACTATTTATAATTTTGAACTTTATTGTAATCTGTCTGGGGAGTAGTTGTTTTTTTTTAAAAGTTAATCTTTTAAATCTTTAAAACAAATCTATTAAAACATTCTATTGGTTTTGTTGGAAAAAAACAACGTCCTATACACATTTTGGGCTGCAGAAAATCAATAACAGAAGCCAAGCTGCACTGATTCTACAGGATGACATGGTTACTTGAGTTCTTCAAAGAGCGGTGATCTTCTCAGAGCTCATCCTTTCCTTGCACAGAAGTGTTTGCAGCTTTTCTTAACTTGGATAAGGATTAAAACCAGCGGGGCAAATAAAAGTATGGAAGATTTACTAGATACCGTCTAGCCTCATAAAAAACATATGTCTCTTGTAGTACCATAGGAGAGCCATTACATAGGATATCTTTATTGGACTGACAATAGCTGGATGGCAATGTGCCTGTGCAAATTGCTCTTTGGATTTGTAGATATTTATACAGGACATGTCGAAAGAAGCCATTTAGTCCTGAGAGCGAGAAACTTCTGTAGAATTTCTTTCCTGTCAAAGCATTTGATGTTTGTTGGGTTTCCGAAACATTGAGCAGATCGCAAGTATAGGTTTATTATATAAATAGCTCACTCAGTCTATAACATTTCTGCATTCTTCTCCTAAGGGGATATGTTCTTTCGATGACTGGATGCACTCAGTTTAATAGCACATTGTCCGGAAGCAGTGGAATAGCTGGGAGCCTGCCATCCTTCACACATTCTCTGGATATTCTCTTAGCTGGCAGAAGGTAATAGCACTGCTTATGGCCAGACACTTTCAGTGAACGTTAAGGCTTAATAATGATCACAGCTGAATTGCACCTACATTCAGCGCACACCATCTCAAAACGTTGGCCTAATGCCTGCAGCATTTTAGAAAGGTTGTCTCAGTAAATTCAGCTGCTGGTATAAAACTGGACGTATTTGGAAAGCCGTATCACTCCCCAACAATAACAAAGGGTACCTGGAAACTGAAAGGAGAGCAATAATTACGGAAGATGCAAAATGAAGGCTGTCCCTAAGTCCAGAACATTTAGAAATTTGGCCTCTGCTATGGATAGCACGACCTCAGGAGTGTTTGAATCACATACCTTTCCTAGCTCCAATTTTCTAATACAACTTTCTTTGCAAATATATCTGAAGAGGTCCTACTGCACAGCTGGCAAATCAAAGCTATGAAGATGCATAGATTCTTTTATTGTTTGCATGGTGCCTTTGCTTTTTTTCCTCCATCCAGATAAACAACATGCATTTGGGGGGGGGGGGTCAGAGCTAACACTAGTGATGAAAAAAATGTGCTAGATACGGTAAGTGCCATGCTGCAATCATGCCTGCTCCAAAATTCACAATATCCCTGAAGTAGCTTTGTTCATTATACATCAGGGACACTGCTTTAGGTTTCCAAGTAGCTAATTGATGGCATTCAACTAAGAATTATGGGAAAATCTGGGTAAAATTGCAGTCCTTTGCTTTGGTGGTTGTCCTAATTTTAACAGTTCAGATAGGATCAGCTTGAGGACTTAAATCTCAAGGGGTGTGTGGGTGCGGGTGTGTGGGAGAGAGAAAGAGAGAGAGAGGGAGGGAGGGAGGTAGAGAGAGAGAAGATTTGAATCCAGGCGCTCCTCTGTTAATGTAGAGATTAGTAGGGGCTGAAGCAGTGGTGAAATTCAAAGTTTTTTACGACCGGTTCTGTGGGCGTGGCTTCGTGGGCTTGGTGTGGCTTGGTGGGCATGGCAGGGGAAGGATACTGCAAAATCTCCATTCCCACCCCACTCTAGGGGAAGGATACTGCAAAATC
>JANHFK010004363.1:101198-112056 GCA_036250565.1 Sibynophis collaris
TCTATCTGTTTGTATCTTTGTCCATTGTGGATGAAGTATGTGTTGGTTAGGCAGTGGTTGGTCAGATCTAGGATGTGCTTAGGGGGTTGTATTTGTTTTGGATAGCTGTCAAGGCTTCTTTAATAGGCACTTGGGTGAAGAGGGATATGACATCGAAGCTCACGAGTAGGTTGCTGTGTTGTAGGTTTGGTTTCTTTATTGTTTCTATGAAGTGGAATGAGTTTTGTACGTCTGAGGTGATGGATTCTGTGTAGGACTGAAGTTGTTTGGCAAGAAATTTGGTGAGATTCTGTAGAGGTGAGCCTATGGAGCTGACTATGGGTCTGAGTGGTGTTCCTTCTTTGTGTATCTTGGGGAGCCCATAGAGCTTGGGGCATCTGGATGATTTCTCTCTGGAAATGATTCTTTGCTGGATCTTTTCACTGATGGGAGAGGCTTTTATTTTGGATTTGATGGTTTTTTCCAGGTCTGTGTTTAGAGATTTGTAAGCGGGGTCTTGGAGTAGGTTGGATAGTTTGGCTTGGTAGTCAGATGTGTTCATCACCACAGTGGCGTTACCTTTGTCTGCTGGGAGGATGATTGTTGTCTTCCCTCAAGTTGGTGAGTGCTTTTTGTTCTTTATGTAAGTTGCTTCTGGGTGGATTGTTGGAGCAGAGGACGTTGGTGACTTCAAGTCTGATTTTATTGGCTTCATCTGGGTTGATTTTGGTTAGGGTAGCTTCAAGTCAGCATATGATGTTCTCAATGGGGATGCGTTTGGGGGCGACTGCAAAGTTGAATCCTTTGGAAAGGACATTGGTTTCTGCTATGGTGAGGGTCTTGTCTGATAAGTTGTGTACTGTTTGTTTCATGAATTGTTGTGGAGAGGGATTGGGCTTCTGGTGTTTTATTAGTTTGTGGAGTTTGATGGTATGTGTGTTTGTCTTGTGGTCGGTTTCTGTTTCGGCTCTCCAGAAGGCTATTTGTTTGGATTTGTCCCAGAGTATTGGATGGATTTTGTTACTGAGTTTGAGATGAAGAGTGAGTAGGTCGCTTTTTAGTTTGGTCTAATAGGAATCTTTTCTTGTGGAGTTCATTTCTGAGTAGGGCTAATTCAACTCTTTTCAGGATCCTTTCGATGGCTGGAGTTTTAGAATGGAATTTAAGTTGGAAGCATGTGGGGATCACGTTTTTGTCTCAGCAGTTGCGAAGGAATGTGAGGTCACATAAGATGGTGGCTCTTCGGATTTCAAGTTTTTCATAAGTCCTGGTTTTCAACTTCATTTATGATACATAGATTTGCTAACAAATCTCTTTCTAATAATTTTTCGCCTTTAGATGATTTTCCTGATCTTCCTGCTAAAAGGGATGGATGCTAAAACTGTTATTTGATCACAAAGTCTAAGAAATACCATAGAAGGGAAGGAGTATTTGCCTAAAACCAGTTTTTGAAATATACTTTATAGTTGCATTGTAAACTGCTACTGGCTGGCTTGCCAGGAGAATATAGATCAGTCAATCAATCAATCAATCAAGATCCTTTGACTTTTTTTAAAACTAGAAGAATGAACAGTGGAGTAATTGCTGACATTGGGGAGGTGAAAAATAATAATTATGTAAGCATGGAATGGGCAGATGTCTCCAATTCTCAAAGCCAAAAAAGAAATAGCTAAAAGTCCACTGACTCAAAAGGGTATGAAATAAAGATTTAGGATTAAATTCTGGGGCTGATACACACACACTCACACACAAAATCTACTGCATGTTGAAGGCTTTTCATTGAAAAAGTATAGACTGTAAGCTCCCATGCTGGTTCAGTGTGGGTTGATGTTTTTCAATTTCCCCATCTAGGGTTGTAAAATACCGACTGGTTCCATGTCAGCCAGCCAGATTCTATTCATAAAGGAGGATTAGAATGTGGATCTCTCCACTCCTAATCTTTCTTTCTCGATGTTAATGTTCTTTAAGAGCAGATCTAAATTTCTGTATATATGTGTGTATGTATATGTATGTAAACACACGCACACACATTCAAGCATCTTACCTAGTAATGTCAATTCTCGGTTCCTGCTTTAATACTTCAGGAAAGGGTGATTTCCCCACTTCAAAGGGTTCACGCTAAATAGGACACTTGCAAACACCAGATGTCACATATAAAAACAATATTTTGAATCACTGTACTGCAAATAGAACATTGTGATTCTCAAAATAAAATTCTCTCTAAGCTTCTAATGAATTGCACGAGCCTGATTTGCTTATCTGGAATTGTTCAAGAAAAGAACACTTTTCTCATAGTTTTCTATAACCAAATATGCCTTTTGCCTTCTTCCTAGTCTGAGTTGGACTTTATCCAGGTAGAATCTCTATCCATTATGAAATGTTAGGGTTTCTTCCAAGAAAACTGGGAACAGTAATTTTTATATAATTTCACAAAATGTTAAAAAGATAAGCAAAGGGTTAATCAAACTCAAATTAGAACCACAACTGAGCCCAAAATTTGTTGCTAAGTATCATAGTTGTTAAGTGAGTTTTGTCCCATTAATGATCTTTCTTGCCACATTTGTTAAGTGAACTGTTGCAGTTGCTAATACATTTTTATTTCTTATAATAATGTGTTTAATTTGTTTGCTATTTCACTTAATGTGCCAATAGCTGCAGGGACAATAGAAGATATTTTCTATAACCTAAGCATTTCTATTGTTAGATCACTATATTTTGTATTGTGTTCTTATTCTTTTTCCTCAGTGAAGCAGGGTTTGATTTTTTTTGCAGAACATCACTTCAGGAATATTTCTCCTAAGGGTCCAGCAGCAGCCGATCAGGATACTGGACTTTACTTGCATTGGTACTTTTCCATTTTTGAAATATCCTGGTGAAATGGTTCACTATCCTTGCAGTGAATGTGCCTGAGTTGTCAGGAGGAAAGTCCATATGGGAGTCCATGAAATCATTGTTTTTTATCCCATAGCTTGGTACTTCAGATCATTCATTATTCCATGATAGTTTCTTGATTTATAATTTTCAAAAGATTTTGCAGATGTTTTTGAATGATTGCCATGCAGCTTTTTCAATTTCACTTAATGCTACATCAAATTTGAACAAGAATAAAAGAATCTTTTATTGTTTCTTTTTCTGAGAACCTACAAAAATACTTTCTTTAATCTTTGCATCATTAATCCTGAGAAATTTATTTCTCAACTACATGAATCCAGGTTCTGTTTTATCCATCACTTTAAGGAAGTTTTTATAAGCTCAAGTTTGATTTGCAAAGGAAGGAGGAAGACCATTTCAGGGTCTATAAGGGGAGTGATTACCACAATTGTTTTTCCTGGAACAACTGAAGTACGTTTGGCTAATTTTTCTGAACATAATGGTTTTTCCTGTACCTACTGTTCCACTCACACAGAAAACAACCGTACTTTGCATATTTGAGCTGCAGGCCAAGCAGAAGTGTAATGACCTTCAGTTCTCTACACATTTTAATTTATATTTTTCATACTGAATGTTTTCTAAAAGTAGTTTTATATTCTCATATGATTCTTTCATGTTAGCAACATGGGCTAATGGTATAGATGTAATTTATTTCCATTATGAAAAAGGAAAGCTTTCAAATTGTTTTTCAAGAGCCAGTGACCAAGCACCACTCATTTATAAGTGGCTAAGATTCTCCAGAACAGAACTTCTTTATAAAGTACTAGCTCATCTTCTTGGAAGAAGAAACTGATTAAATTCATCGTCATTGTGCTGGTTAGGCAGAAACACTAACAATCTGATGAATAGTCATTTGGCTCTTTCCAAACCACAGGAATGGCAAACAAAAACGAATTCAATATGAACCCTTTAATCATCCTGTTAAAAGTCACAATGTGACATATGTCAATGTCACATACCAAATGTGAGGGGTCCAATTCTTACTTTAGTTATTCACTTTGCAACCAAAATAAATTCCATAGAATTTCTTGACAGATAAAGTGAGGTTTCATTCCTGAAATGTAAATACTAATTGACCAAATACATAGCACACCATGTCGGGATGATTTAAGTTCTGTAACATGAAAACAGTATGCTGATAAGTACAACCATGTTAAAAACCAACCTAATATTTAACTTGGGAACATAAAATATCCATTTAAATTATTTACAATCTTCTCTGGCACCAGACAACAAATAACTACTCACCAGGTAGAGATGGGGCTCATGTCTATAGGCAGGTCCAAATAGGACTAGACCTGCACATTATACTGTTGTGTGCTAGCTGCCATGATTTCTACTTTTGTCTTGTAGGTATTCATGCTTTTCTTTTTCTTCTGTTCAATCATGTCCAATTCTTGGAGAGTGCTTGGACAAGTCCATGCAGTTTTCTTGTCCAGGTTTTTTTTTTCAGAAATGGTTTGACATTGTTTCCTTCTAGGGCAGAGAGAAAGTGGCTGGCCCAAGGTCATCCAGCTGGCTTTGGGTCCAAGAAGAGGTTTCATGATTTTTATCCTGGTGCCTTAGCCATACTGGCTCCCTTATTTATTTTTTATTTATGCTAGAGAACTATAATAATTCATTTTGCTTAATGATGATTACAAATATAGAACTATACCAGTGTCATTGCTATATTAATGTTATTGTTATACTTGGTATGTTGTATTGTTAAACTACTTGACTCAATTACTATTCTCCAAAGCACTGAAGACAGGACAAAAAGCAATGGGTGGAAACTAATCAAGGAGAGAACCTAGAACTAAAGAGAAATTTCCTGACAGTTAAAACAATTAATCAGTGAATCAGCTTGCCTCCAGAAGCTGTGAGCACTCTAACACTGGAGGTTTTTAAGAAGAGATTGGACAATCATTTGTCTGAAATGGTACAGGGTTTCCTGCTTGACCAAGGGGTTGGACTGTGTAATGGTTTACCTCTCCTTTCAACCATTCATTTTATTTATTTATTCATGCATGCATTCATCATATTTATGATTGCCCATCTCACTAAACGTGACTCTGTACAATAAAATAAATAAATAAAACAGTGATATACAAAACAATTTGAACAAGTAATACCATATTATGATTAAGAGGTAAGGAGAGAGTAAGAGATATTAACAACAATTGAACCAGCTCAGCAATTCACCACTCCCTTGGGCCTGATGACGTAAGCAAGTTTTGAGGGACTTATGGAAAGTTAATGGGGATGGAGCCAACCTCATCTTAGTAGTGATTTTTGCTTCTGCTACTTTCAGGATGTTTTCTTTTCAAACTGCAACGAGCATTATCTTTTTGCTTGACTGGATGCAATCATTTAATCCATGTTTTTCTTTTTCAACTATCTGAGCTTAAACCACAGGGATTCCAGGAATGCTACTCAGTGTGCATTATTGAGACCTGGCTAGGTCCCAGGTTGTATATGTTACCCTCTCAGAAACGTGCCTGGCTGTGTTTTAGTGTAACATCAGCTGAGATTCTGGGGTTGAAGTGGGATATGGTCATTGTTACTGAGACTCCATGACAGACTCCATGACAGCACTACTACAAAACAGACCTGACCTAAACAAATTCGTCAAGACTGAAATACTCAGAATAATGGATCTTATCAACCTGTGCTTAACCACACATTTTCAGTTTAACATACAAATATATCAACAAATCAAAGGAATACCTATGGGATCACCACTTTCAGGACTAATAGCAGAGACCATAATGCAATGCCTAGAATATGAAGCACTTCCCTGCATACAAATTAAAGTATTCCATCTTCCAAGGAATATAATTAACTAGCGAAGAAGAAAACAACTTGTTAACCTTCATGGATATCCTCATCAGCAGAGGCAGTGATGGCAAATTAGAAACACAAGTCTATCGTAAAATTACCCACACCAACCAAGTGCTCCACTACCAAAGTAATAACCCAACCTCCCATAAGAGAAGCTATGTAAGAACTCTATTTAGATGAGCACAAACATACTGCAGCAACCCTGAACATCAGAAAAAGGAAATAGATCGTTTGTACAACATTTCCCAACAAAATGGATATCCACAGAACTTCATCAAAATGTTCTTGACCATTCAACCCAATATTGCATAACCAGCACAAGCTGTGAAAAGGATAACACTGCCATAGATCAAAAACATCTCAGAAACCATCAACAGACTATTACAACCACATGGGATCACCATAGCATACAAATCAACTAAAGCCCTTCAGAACATCCTAAGTAAACCCAAAAACCCAACAGCCCCAACAGAAAAAAACAGGCGTCATCTACAACATACTGTGTAACAACTGCAACAACCCCTATGTAGGACAAAAAGGCAGAAGACTAGCAAAGCACATTCATGAACACCAGCTAGAAATAGAAGACATGATGAAAACACCTTAACTTCACAATTTATGGACAGATTTAACCATAGTTTCAACTAGGAAACTATAAGCATCTTAGGCCAAGCCAAGTCCAAAATCTTTAGAGAATTCCCGGAAGCCTGGCACTTAGACAAATAAGCCATAAACAGGCACATAGAAATAAACAACATCTACATACCATTCATAACAGACAATCAAAAAGGAAAAAGGGAAACAAAAAGACCAAAACACCATCTCACTAACAATAAACAGTCAGATGAGCAGAGATTAACACCCAAAATTAAAATTAGACCAACAATAAAAAAGCAAACAATATTCCAACCAAGGAACTACCTACTCAGATAAACAAGCTAACAGTAAGCAATAGTTCAAGGAACCACTAAGACCACTTCCACTAATACTGACAGGACAAGCCACTAGTGTATAAAATGACAGCAAACCTCACTCCCTACTAGCATTGATAATATCACCAATATAATTTGGTAATGAACCATCTGCAAGAAAACAACCAAGCTCAGAAAGCATCAAGGACCCCACAGTTCAACCCTGAGCTACAAATACTGTTCTATCATTTTCAAGGGTACTGATCTTCTGATAACCATATATGGAGTCTTATTTGTACAGTTGGACTATGGGGACCAAATGGGATTGCTACTTGTGTATCAATCTCTCTACTACACAGTAGGTTTTTTGATGGATCATGTCTATGCATGTAGATCATTTGCATCTTTTGTTGCAGCAGCTCCAGGAAATGAAGCTGTGCAAGAGACACTTAAGAGTGCCACTGGAGGAAGACAAGCAGTGGGGCTGATCAAGCCCAGCTAAGAGATTGTAATAAGGATTACCTTGTGACAATAGCAGAAAAATGCACCTATTTCTCCATTCTTATTGCATTTACAAAAAGCCGGCATCCTCATAGGTAGGACAGCCCTCGGATATCTTTCTAGACATCTAGATAGGATTCAACTAAAATTAGACTCTGACTGTGCAGGTAACATGGAGTTGCTTGCTTGTTTTGGAAATGCTTCCGCCAGTAAATCCTGAGGAAATGGACAGGATCTTTGGATATAAGATCTGGCTTTTTTGTTTTAGATTCATATTCCACTTGGCCTCCTAGAAAATAAACTATGGTTAAAGCCAGGCAATGGTAAACACTTATCTTAGGGAAGGGATGCTTTCACCTTCTTTGAAAGAGGTGATGGTTCATTGTGTCCTGAAGGGGATCACTGGATCGAGCAAACTCGGACTATTTTCTTATGGTTTCCAACCTTCTCTTCTTGGGAAAAGATATTGAGTGGTACACTTGCAGCTCCAAAAAATCCATGCAGGAAGTAAATTATCTATACCACTTTTATCTGGCAGTGGTGGGTTCCACTTACCTTCGCTACCAGTTCACAACGGGAGTGTGCGCGCTTGTGCATGTGCTTTGCTTTCTTGTGCGTAGCATGCGCAGAGCATCAGTGATGATGTCCGGGTGGGTGGGCAGAGCCTCCCACTGCCGCTACTAGCAGTTCGCAGGATCCGGAGTGAACTGGTAGAAACCCACCACTGATATCAGGCAATGTTATAGTACTAGGAATACATTGAGTGACATTCTGTGGATGACTTCTGGTGAGCACAGCACAGGAGTAGTGCATCCCACTTGGTCCGCCTTGATTTCTAAATGGCTTTTGATACTGCTGATTATGATATCCTTCTAGACCAGTTTACAGTGTTAGAGTAGTGATTTTCCTCCTTCCTCTGGGGTCAATTTCAGTATTATTGGTAGAAAGGAGAGGTTCAGCACTAGGCCTCATTGCAGGGTGCCTTACAGAATGACTTTTCTTACTCTTATTTAACATCCACAGGAAGCTGCTGGGCAAAGTCACTTGTTGGCAAAGGATTAAGTGCCATGTGTACACTGATGTAGTGATACTTAGCTGTACATTTCTGCCCTGGCCTATGATTCTGTCATGGTGCTTTCCCAATGCCTGGAGGTCTATCATACAAACATTCCCAAAGCAAAAGGCAAAATCCAAATCAAACTAAGAATCCAAGACTTACTCTTTAAAAGTTACTATCATGGACTGATGTTTTGCTGTTCTCTGCCCTTTTAGCATATGGATATGGATGGAGACTGAACTTTTATGCTTATAAGCAAAAATGTATTCTTAATAGCAATCACATCTTCCCTCAACAACTTTGTGCCCGATTCTATATACAATACTAATTATGTGATTTTTCTCATTTTGGTTTACTGTGATATGTGGCTCTAGCTTTATATAAGCACATTGTGTGAACCCAGCAAGGTGATGGATGTTAAAATTTAAAAAAAATGTGTTTTTCCCCCTCAAGCAGTATTTAAGGTGAATTTGTACACAGCCCTGAGAAACCTTTTTCAAAATGATGCACAGATGGTATTTAATGTTTAGATAGCTCCAGATGTTGCCTGTCCTCTTTTCTGAATGTTGGAAAAGGTATGCAGAGGTCTCTAAGTGTAAGAAAATTATGATATATTTTAATAAATACCACCTTACATTGATAATTTTTCAATTTACCCTGAAGTAGCTACTTCATTGTGTATAGCGAAACTTCCAGATTTTTCAGCTTATATGTTCTTTATATGTATGAAAGATGGTGCATATATATTGTACATAGTTGGAGTAGATGCACTTAAAGTACCCTTTCTTACAAAACCATGATTTATCTACATGCATTCTCAGTACTAACAGTAGGATCAAAGTAAGCCATAATACAGAAGTGTCTCTTTTTTTAAAATATGCAATTCTTCCCTTTTTCTGTCAGTTTCAGGTTAATGCGAATACATTGTATAAAGAACATGGAAATCTACCACTTGGAGTCACTCTTAGAATGTATTAGCATCAAATAATATTTGTGTTAGGATATACTGTAAAATGGCTTTTTGCTGTCTTCTGCACTTTGTGGAAGAATAATCAGTCTTAAGATACAATTCTACATTTTTATCTAGGAAAAGGATCTACTAAATATAGTGTGATTTAATTCCAAATAAGCATGCAAGGCAGCAAAAGAATCTTGCATCCTTCAGTATATGTATATTCATAAATTGTGTGTGTGTATATATACACACATATGCATGAATTTCAGGGAACTCTAGCTAAACATAACTGTAAGTTACCTACACATAGTCCTCAACCTATGACCACAACTGAGCCCAAAACTTCCATTGCTAAGCAAAACAGTTAAGTTAATTTTGCCCCATTTTACAACCATTCTTGCCACAGTTGTTAAGGGAATCACTTCAGATGTTAAATTAGTAACATGGTTGTTAATTGAATCTGGCTCCCCATTGACTTTGCCTGTCAGAAGGTTACAAAATATTATCATCTGACCCCAGGACACTGCAAACATCATAAATATGAGTCAGTGCCAAGTGTCTGAATTTTGATCATGTGACTACAGGGATGGTTGGAAATGTGAAAAACAGTCATAAGTCACTTTTTTAATGCCACTGTAACTTTGAATGGACAGTAAACCAACTGTTGGAAATCAAGGACTAAATCAAAATGTAATGTCAGTGAAATTATGCAAGAGTATTTTCATGTTATTTTCTTTTCTAGTTGCAAGCTAAAAAGGAATTGTGATTCTTTAACACAAAATAGATTGTAATAATAGCATTAATAATTATGTTAAATCATACTCTTGTTAAACAATCTCTATAGAATTAGAATTAGATCCCAAAAATGTTATCTTCAATACAGTCCCTCAAAGCCATTAGTTCTAATTCATTCTGCCAAACAGATGAGGATCCTAGCTGCTCTGATGCAACTTGTTAATCTTATTTGTTTAGTTCCTGGCATCTTGGCTTCTAGACACATACAGTATTTCATTATGAGCAATTCAGCTCTTGTCCTGCTCACCTGCAGAAATGAGTCAAATTTCTGGGAAGACTAAATGTTCATTCACACCCACTAAGGCAAAGCTTTTATTGAAAATACTTTGGAATGCTCACTCAGGTGTCTTTTGGTTTCTATACTTGTCCCTCCCTGAGCCAAAAAAAGAAGCAAAATTGCTAGTTGCCGGTGTAATCTTTGAACAGCATTTGTCCTTTCCAGCAAGAAGCGAATTTCAGGAACAAGAATTACATGGAATATATTTGACCCAAGTTATACCAACATTGTATTTACAGGAAGTCACTTTTTCCTTTGTTCAGATCAAAATATCGTTATTGATTATGAATTGTTTGTAAAAAAACACAATGAGAAAAAACCATTTTAGATATTTCAGACATGGAACTCAGTTTGGAAGGTTTTACTCACCACTGTGGCTTCTGTTTTAACAAAATAATCCCAGGGATCCAATGTCTAGAAACACAATTCAGACTAGTGGATTATAAAGAGACTGGGTATGACTATCAGACACCAAAGAAAAGGTTTTCAAAATACTAAAGAAGAGATGTGTATAAAGATTCTCAATCATACAGGTCATGGTTGTCTCAAAGGTGTTTTTGAGGCAAAGGCAACTGGACTTTCTTGGTTTTTTTCCTTGAAAACATTTTGATTCTCACCAAGAACTTGGA
>JANHFK010004364.1:50147-62047 GCA_036250565.1 Sibynophis collaris
GGGGGAGAATCTTTATCTGATGCATGTTACACCCACTGGAACTGATCATTACCACAGTCCCTTTTCCCATTTTAGTAACAGTAGTAATGTTACATCATTTCTACCTCTTTCCCTGGAAAGGATGGACAGCAGAAGTATAACAGTGAGAAGCAATACAAAGTCAGCAAGGCAGCTGAAAGAAACTTATTGTCAGATTCAGAACATGCTGACAGAACTACTGGGACGAGCAGCTGGTATGATAAATTATATAAAGGTATCAAGAAGCAAAGTTCCAATGTCGAGAGAGACTCTAATCGTATTACACTGCTAGAACATACTTAAATTAAATTATAATAGATTCTTCCATCACTTCCCCAGACTGAGGTCTAAATACTTTTTTTTTTTTTTTGCCACAAAGGATATTCCTGCTTTTATTTAGCTTCTTTTCATGGCAGCCATATTTTCTTCAATGATCGGGATATGATACCACATAATGGTCTTTCCAGTAATTTGTCAGAACACTTCTGTATTTGCCACCGTGGCAAAATTACCATGAAAGAATGGACTTCATACACCACTTCTTAAAAGAAGCTTACAAATTTTCACTGTACAATTTCATACAATAATTTCAGGGAATCTCTGTGTGTAAGAGAGAGAGGTGATTGATTACTTTCATAACTAGAAACAGGCAATAAAAATCACCCAATATGATTACATCCCATATACTACTATCTTCAGTTTTAGTCAATTTCCTCCCAAGAAATCACACATTAATGTATTTAATGTTAGCATTGTATCCCATCTTATTTAAAGAGACTTCAGGCAGGAACAGGAAACTTTGTTCAGGTTGGAACAAAGCAATAAGGCTTATGGGAAAGGCTTGACCTTAGATAGTTAAGATTTGGGGGGACTTCTCCAGATTATAAAGTCCACTGTGCAACATTCTGAATAAAGCTGAACCAAAGCTGAACAAATCTTTTCTATTAGGAAACAAGATGGGAAAAGAATGAGAAGCTATATAAAAAGTAATTGTGCCAAAAAAATAGAATTGTTACTCTCTTGCAATCCCTTCCTCTCCAATCCTTTATCCTGTGGGAACAAAGAAACAAGCAATGGAGCGATTGCATACAAATTGCAATTGCTTTGTTTCCTCCCCTTCCGTATAGCAGAGAAATTGTTTGTGTAGCACGTCCATAGCTCTCAACCTTGTCTGTTGGCATTGCTTTTGACATATAGAAGAGTAATCAGCTTACTCTCTTGCAATTCTTTCCTCTCTAATTTCTCTGCTTGGCAAGGAGGGGATTAAAAAAAAAAGACCCCAACAGGTCAGAATAACACATACACATACTGACTGTAATGGTGATCACATGACTGAAAGCACTGTGAAGTTTGGCCAATGTGAACTGAGCCTAAACTTAATTTTGTCAGCACTGTCCTGACTTTAAACAGTCGATGAATGAATGATCAATAACTGAAGATTACCAGTATCTGCTGTTAATAACAAAAGACAAGAATCAATGATAAAAGACAAAAAATAAGCTTTTCAATCTAAATGTACTTAGAACATTCTAAAATCTCTACCAAGTAAGACGACATATTTACATGCCCAATAGCATTCAAAGCACGTACATACAAATCCAACAAACCCACTAGTGCTGGAAAAACATTCTTTCAATGTATAACCACATTACCAAAAGTTTTGCTTAAAACATAGCTGTGCACACACATGCATCTTTGCATTTCACTTACATACATTTTATCTTTTGTAAACCCACCTTTAAAGAAAAACGGTAGTATGCCTTTGGGACATGCATATTATATATGGGCTCGTACAAGCACATTGTGTTTGATCCACAATGGTTTCTGATTGAAACCCCAGCATTGCGATCATTGACTGTGTATGAAAGTGGGCAAAGTATGGGACAGGAATTAAAGAAAATAGACAACTTTAGAAGGGAGATATCTGATTCTCACTAAAACTGAAATGTTGCACAAATTAATAGAATGTCATGCTCATAAATCACAAGGGCTTTCCTATTTTGTGTGAGAATTACTCAGGAGTAATGGAGGGTCATCCAGGGGAGTTTCACAAAGTTTCCTTTTACTAAATCACTACCCAGGGACAGATGGGCCACTTAGGAAGTCACAGAGAATTGATATAATCTATCAACTCAATACTGAGATACTGTATGAGTTATAGGATTTTATCATCTCTGCATCAGCAGGTAGCTACTATTTATTCAGGCATATGGCCCACAAAGTAATATTGGACAGAGCCCCATGACTACTCAGACTGGATGAGTCCAATAATTTTTTTCAGGGAGCATCTTGACATATCCCCCTTTAACAGGCTAAAAGAATTCGCCAAAGATATGGTTGGCAAGCTATTCCATGCACTTTGTTTACATTCTTAAACCTGAACAACTTAAAGTAACACAAGAGTACCTAGATCAAGAGTCTAAAAATTAAAATCAAGGCTCAGGGGCCAGATCCGCCCTGCAAAATGCTTAGATATGGCCCATGGGGCCGCCCTGGAAATAGCAAAGGACAAACCTCTGGTACCTCTGCCAGTGAAAATGGAGCTCGGGAAAGCCTCAGGTGCCCCTCCCAAGTTCCATTTTTGCTGGCAGAGTGCTCCGGTCACCACAGGTACCCCCAACATGAGTGACATCAAGCTGGACATGCCCCCTGCCCCCTCCAAGGTCAAACACCTTCCAAGGTCAAATCCTGATGCAGTCCTCAATGAAATCGAGTTTGACACCCCTTAGATTCTTCTACAAATTAAACAGTCCAACTGCAAAAATGTCTCACAAAGGATCATGGAGAGCTTGTCGGAACTCTATATAATCTCAGGTCCTAGAAAGTCTCAAATTACCCTGAAGGACTGAAAAGATGCAATGGGGAACAGAAAAACTGCTTGCCATATTAACATTTGACCAAATTTAAATTTGCCTTCTTTAGTTCTAGCAATTTTAATATTTTAAATTGCCTTGGAAATATGTACAGATTTATAGTAGGATTGAAATACAATACAGATGAAGGCAATATTTACTGCCAAGCAGTTATCCTATTACTCTTTCTAAGGAAATCGTAGAGAATTTACTTTGTTTTGCTTTGAAATCTTACTACAAAGAAAACATTTCTTAAACAAACCTTTTGCTTCTGCTCTTTTTAAATTCCTGAATTAAGTGGACAAAGCACACCACAAGAAACAGTCTTGTAAACAAGCATTTTTCTATTTAAAACAATCTGATTGCCACATATCTTCCAAAATACATTAGCCCCTCATTTGCTAGACAAGTCAATGAATACCCAAAACTACAATAGGAAATTCTTATTGCCGATGGGCTAAATTCAGTTAAGTGCATGGAGTTAAAAAGGAATTATAATTACAGAGTAGCTACAATAGACAAAAATGCTACAGGAAAAACAATCCAGAATTAAACAATTGTGGGATCTTATTGGGCTAGATAGGAAAAAAAAAGTAATTTTAAGATGTAAGTTATTTACACTTGACCCTTTGCCATGGTTCTTTCATCCAAAAACCTAACAGCGCATGAAGTTTTTTTTCCACTATTTATAGCCAGCGCTGTAAATGTTGCCTTTGGTATGCAGGCTGCTGTATCAACTGTGGTCATGAAAATACATGTAGATATGAAGATTCATTTCCCACCAAAAAGCACTAAAATATTTTGGCTCATTTCTATATGCCACAAAAATAGGTTAATAGTAAAAAGACTTCTGAGGAATAGTCTGACTGTGCAGACCAGCTGCTCCTTTGCAGTCAACATATCTAGGTCAGACATAATTAGAACTGGATGAGCATGTGCACCAACAGAAGCAATGTAATATTTCCAGGAAACAAAGATCAGCCTGTAAATGGAATATTTACAGTGTCTAAAATATTTACAACACAAAAGCTATGCAGGTTCACATTAGCAAAGCTGTTGTAAAACATTCTAAATCAGCGGCTGTCAAATTCACTTGGAAGTGCCATGTTAATCTTGTTCCATCCACAGATCCTGAATACCAAATGCCCCTTTGTTATTCCATTTTGTCCAATAATGGTAACAAAGGTAGGTGTTGTTGTTGTTGTTTTTTATAAAGGACTCATGGGAAATTTTGTTTTCAATGTGTTAGAAGAGTTGGTGTTGGATTGGAAAGCTTTCAATTTGACTGGCATCAGAGATTGGTGCAACTCTGGTGGAGCGCAAAGCATTGCAACAGCGCTCTGGAAGAACAGGAAGATGGAGCTCACTGAAACTGAATGGGACCAGTTAGAATTGTGCAGCTGAAGATTCTGACCACCGAAGCAGCAACGAATTAAGAGTTTACACCAGTCTTTTGGTGCACATGGCTTTCTCCGAATCAATACTGCTCAGCTATTGCAGATTCTTCAGTAACACAAAGGACTGTTTTGTGCAGGCAACAGCCACAAAAATGATGATGAGGTACTTCTTTTAGACTGGCCTTTCAGCTGGGAAGTGATGATACTGGTAATCAGATGCGGTCTGATTTGGATTTTTGCAGACTATGGAGGTCTGTGAGCCAACCTGGAGTGACAATGGGAGCTTTCAGGCGGAATGAGTCTTATTCTATGACTCCTTCAGATCGGTTATGAAGAGCAATGCAGCAGTGAAATCTACTTACCTTTAGTACCAGTTTGGGTGTGCTCTCTCTCATGCAGAACCTTCTGCACATGCGCAGATGGTTAAAAAATGGGATGTACTGATGTCCCGGTGGGTGAGTGGGCAGAGTCTCCCACCACCAGCGCTACTGGGTTGGCGAGCCAGATAGAACGTGGGGGGGGGGGATTTCACTGCTGAAGCAAGGGTCATTTTGTCACTTTCATATTTTTATGGGCCCTGTTTATATGTTCCACTGAGTGGATATTCTGTAGGAATTTTGTGCCTGGGCTACTCCCACCATTCAAGTAAGGGAGAGAAAATTGTGATAGTTGGGGAAAGTAGTAGATTATTGGAAGAACGTGCACTGGGGATCTATACCAGGGGAATGCGGAGTGTAAGGCAGAACTGCTCCAGAAGTCATCTGGTTGAGAGAAGTATGGTTTCTTGTGGTATGATGGGCCTTCTGACTTGATAGTGAGTTAACCAGAATCAGAGAGGATGATGTGGTGGTGGGAGGGAAGAGGAACCAGAATGGTGATATTTTTTTGGTGGTGGGAAGGCAGAGACATAGCAGGAGACAGAGAAATTTGCTTTTGGGATAGCAGCCGTAGTGTTCATATTGATACTGTGTTTCTGATCCTTGTGCTGTGCCCCAGTATTTGAGCATTGGAGCTTCAGTGGCCTTGGTTTCCCTATATTGCTGCTAAATGAACATTTAGCTTATAATGAAGTTACCCTCATTGATTATTTAATTGTGGATGGAGAGCCAATCTTCTTACACATTACCAAACCTGGCCAGGTGTTACATTAGTCCTCCCCAAAGTACTGGGGCAAGGATGTCAGGTGAGCCGAGGAAGTTTCTCTATTGTTTGCCTATCTAGTATTGATTTACAAGGTAGAGTGGCAAAACCTAGGAATGTATAAATTCACTTCCTTTTTCATAAAAGGCTTTAGAAGGTATCAGACAGTTCCTGACAAACATCAAGTGAACATTAGTAATAGGAATTGTAGCATCTTGACTTTGTTTATATATTTATTTGAACCTTTCATTTTACTTATTGTTACCAGTAACTTTAGTTCAGATATATGTATTTTTCTTTTTCTTGGTCCTCTCCATCCCAAATTGCCATCCTTAGTCCCCTCCATCCCACAATAATAATAATGTGCACTGCATATCTAATTAGAAGCCATTAGAAGCCAATAAACACATAAAGGTGAACCTGTGAACTGACTTGTTGAAAACACTGACAAGACAAACTACCCAACCATGAAGACTTCTCCAGATCAGCAAAATGCATGGAATGTAAGAGCCACAATAATATCTTTTCACTCCTTCGCTTATATTCTTTGTTAAAAGAGATACAATGTAACTCCATGTTTCTGTTCACTGGACACTGCGGAACCATTTATCTGTTTAAAAATTAATACTTGCAAAGTAATTCTTCCCTATGGTATGTGAATGCATGTAGAGCTAATTATATTTGCAATCATTTGTTGAGTACAAGTTTCGGTTAATTCTTTCCGATTTAATGCCTCAAAAATAGTTCCCAAAGTTTGTTACCAGCCATTTTGCAGTTACCACTTCCTTTAGACAATTAGTATGAATATTAATAAACATGAATATATAAAAGGTTTGGTGCCTTCCAAAAACAGGTGCAAAAGCAAGAAAGCTGAACAACTTTTAGTTTATGAGGCATCTAGGAGGCAACTGTGAGAACCAGGATGATTTATAGAATCTGTAGGATTTTAGACACTGTAGATTATCTTAAAACATTTTTATTTTGGTTTAGGCTCTGCTAAAAAGGTAGGGCATGGTGCTCATCTTTGTTTCTTGGCCAAGGGCGCCAGCATTGTCCAAAGACATTTCCACGGTCATGTGGCCAACATGGCTAATATGCCAAAGTTGCATGGAGTGCTGTTACCTTCTCAGTGAAATGGTACCTATTAGTCTACTGGCATTTGCATGCCTTCAAACTGCTAGATGGGCAGGACTCTGCTAAATGTTTATTATTCCTTGTTTGCTTCTTCCCTTTTCAAAACCATTTTCATTATTACTTAATTATTGTTCTTTAATTTGTGTCTGAGAGACTTTTTCCAAATAATATCTGTAGTCATTACTAAGATTTAAGAGACAACTAGACATTTTTTTCAAATTAGGTTTTTCAAAATATAAATGGTAAGTAGAATGTCATTTAACTGCACTGCAATGAATTTCCAATAATAGCATCTATTTTCTCATGGTCAAAATTGGTCTTAATTAGGCTGACCTTTAAAGAGTTTTTATCTTCAAATCCTTTCAGATTCCATTAGGTCACATTTCTTTCAGCACCAATAGAAGGATAAAAGCTTTACTGCATATGTAAGTCCATGAAGGATGCTTGAAGGAATGACAAATAATGCTACTTTGTGTGTAATACTTCACATATACACATAATGGTGAAATTACATATGTATCTGTCAATGACTATAGGATAAATGGGAGGCAGGGAACTTTTGTCCCCCTTCTGCACTATAAATCTGTGATTTCAACATCACATCTGCTGCCACAGAAAATGACACAAAAGGAAAATCTCAATGTTCACAGGACAGAGTACTCAGAAGAAAAACAAAACAAAAACAAAACAAGACAAAGAAAAAACAGGTGACTCTATGTACTGAATACAGTCCTTGTCATCTAAGTTCTTGGAGATGCTCAAAACTATGCAGTTCATGAAGAAAAATAGTTTGAATCAATCTACTTTTCTTTCTTTCCTAAGAAGGATGAACCTGAAATTGAAAATAAATCTTTCTAATTGAGAATGCAATAGGTCCTCAACCAGGAAAGACCCTGAAAAGAAGCCCAAGAAAATCCAAGGATCACATAAAGAAAACTGAACCAAAATAGAATAGCACATCCAAGCCCTACTGAGAGACAGAAATCAGACTTGACATCAAAGTCCAACTGACCCTACAGAAATGAATATATAATGAAAGTAATATAATTCTTACAGTAATTGATGCTATGCGAAAACGTGTCCTGCTCTGCTCTATGCAATGCCCATTTTATTACTGACATTATTTCTTCTATCCAGAATAATAAATACTGAATTCTTTGAAAAAAGCATTTTACAGTTTCATAGAATTTGAAGGACAGCACGGCCAACTCATAGATCACTGTTGTAATCCAATCCCAAATATCTTCGAGAAATAGCTAACTTACTTGAACATACTTAATGTGTATGAAGACTGTCATCTCCCTAAGTAACCACTGCTGAATATCTATTTCTGTTAGAAAACTTTCCCTAACACTCCATTAGAATTAGTGTTGTGCAGCTTAAGAGTATTATTCCATTCTGCATTCTGGCATGGCAAAAAAAAAATGGTCATGGTTTTCCTATCCGTGACAGTTCTTTAGAGATTTGAAAAGTGTTACCTTTCAGTCTTTTCTACTCAAGAGTTAGCTTCCAATCACCACTCTTTGATCCTCTTTGTCTCTATGTAGAACTTTCTTCTTATATCAAGCTTTCTCCCCCAAGGTATTAGTATCATATATTTGTCTATAAATAGAAAAAAAAAATACAGGACATAATAGAAAACTGATTTGAGAGCTGTTCTACTTGTCTGCTGATGAGATGGAAAGAAATCAGTAACTCTGTGTAGAAACAAGTTGATTTATCTCATTATGTCATCATCCTTCTCGACTTGGACTTATAAAAGTGTCGCTGAACAATTTAATAATATATCTTAATAAATGTTAGTAAAATTTTTGGCTATCTAATGAGAAAGAAGGACTCACTGGAGAAGACCCTAATGCTGGAAAAGATTGAGGACAAAAGAAGAATTAGGTGGCTGTATGGAGTCACTGAAGCAGTAGGTGTGAGCTTAAATGGACTCCAGAGGATGGTAGAGGACAGGAAGGCCTGGAGGAACATTGTCCTTGGGGTCGCGATGGGTCGGACACGACTGCGCAACTAACAACACAACAAAAAATAATAATTTTGAAGCATCTCCTTTAAAACATTATTTTTACATCTATGTAAACATTATTAATGGGATTTTGCAGTATCCTTCCCTTGCCACGCCCACCAAGCCACACTACACCCACTAAGCCACGCCCACAGAACCAGTAGAAAAAATAAATAAATTTCACTACTGTGAAGCAGTATATACTTCTAAGTGCTATTACTATTATGTGAAGTGATTAAAGATCAAGAGTATTAAAAGTAAAAAGAAAGAATATGATGTTGGTTTATTTAATCAAGATTAAAGTAGATATATTGTTATCTTTGGTAACTTAACAGACTTGGTGATCAGGACTGAACAGCAGTTTATAGATCAGAGATGGGATATGTGAAGATAAGATTTTTGTTATATTTTAAGACAAGACGATAAGTTACTAAAATTGTTTTACTTGTGATGAAAGGATAAGTCATTTCTTTATTTTTTCTTTTTCTTATGTCCTTAATTTTTATTTATTTCTATTTTTATTTATTTCTATTTTTAACTTTCATTCATTTATTTTTGTCGTTCATAGTAGGTTTTTTACCTTTTTAATTGAAATGTTTAATAACAGTACTGTGAAAATATTTTTTTACATATTTTTGTATTACTAAAAAGTAAAATATCCTATAAAAAAAAGCAGGAATCAGTTATCATATAATCAGCATTCAATATATCAGTCTAGACAGGAAACCTGAGAAGATGAGGTTGTGGTAAAGAGTGAGAGAGGAAAGAATGGTAATAAAAATGAGTCAAATCAATTTTAATCATGTAGCAAATAATGATCCAATATTATTTGACTTGTAGAAGTGCAGGATCCTAATTTCTTCCCTAAGTGGTCTGTGAAACCCAAATCAATGTCCCCACGAGGCAAATTTCATTTTCTGCTCCTGTTCCTATAGTCTGTTTGAGAGACAATGAAATTACCTGTATAAAAGGAAATACTTTAGATTCAGGAAAGGGTAAAACCCATAAAATATACTCACATAAACAATCTCCCAAGATCTCAAATGAATGTGAGTTATTGAAGTATTCTTACAATAATGCTACCTAAGATTGAACACCTCAATCTGTACCAACTTTACATATATAAACAAGATACAATTTTAGCATGTTAATACAGAAGATAATTGGGGGAGTATACCCCACCACTTTTAAGAAGTCCACACTACAAAATCAAATACTGATTTTGGTTTTGGGTTATTTTTCCAGCTGTATTGGAAGTTCCCCATAGCTTTAAGGCCAAAACTATCTCTACCTCTATTTACCACACTAATCTACCTAAATGTTAAGAACTTATACCAAGATCTATCAAATTCCAACAAAACCAAAGATCAACCAAGAGAGTAAAAAAAAACTCCATAATTTCTAGATTAGTGGGACACTTTTCCATGCTTATACATCAGATTTAGAAAGTTTTGTTTTATCTGCTGGGTGAATAGCTAGAACTGTATGTACTTGAAAGATTTAAATCCATTATTTATTTATTTTTGCATTTAAATTATGAATAGTTGAATGATCTGTGTGGAGTTCTGTAACAAAGCAACAGGCATTTAAGCAGCAGAGGAAGCATTCTGGATTTAACTACTGTTGGATAAAAAAACCAAATAATGCACTATGCAAAAAGAAAGAAAAAACTATCACAAAGGACCATTGAGCTGAATATTGGACTGCTGCCTCGGCTAATAGGTGGTGATTGGTAAACCTCTACAGCCCAGGGGTGGATTCCACTTACCTTCACTACCGGTTCACAACAGGAGGGTGCATGCGTGCTTGTTTCACTCATGCGTGGCGCTTCTGCGCATGCACAGAAACTTCTGGGCATGCGCAGAAACGTCTGGGCATGCACAGAACATCTGTGATGATGTCCAGGCGGGTGGGTGGAGCCTCCCGCCACTTTTACTACAGATTCTAAGAACCAAAGCAAACCAGTTGGAACCCAGTACTCCTAAAGCCCCAATCATTTTGTTAAAAGTTTATTTCAGCTTTGTCTCAGTTTTAAGAAGAAAGAGAGTTGGATCCCCTTTCAACTTCCACTGCCTTTTCAACAAACCAAGAACATCTGCTCCAACTGCTTGCTTATTTAGGAGATTTAATCCTTTCTTTCTCTTTAGGTATGTAGGTAGGGGTGTTTGTGTGTGTGTCTTGTGTGTGTGTTTGTGTATATATTTCCTAAGCATGACATGTAGTAGCAGTGGTGACCAAGACTGCCTGCTATTCCCAAAGTGGCGCATCATGGGCTCAAGAGCTGCATAGTTCAGTAGCCATTTTTGCTTGCATTTGAAATCTGAGCTGCCTACCATCACTGCAAGATATTTGACACCAGGCATTGTTTTGTCTGGGTGATTCTGAAGCACTTGTTTAGGCATCCCACCTCTAGCAGCACTAGACAGCTGAGCCAATTACAAGCAATGTAGTATCAAAAGTATAAGTTCTGATATGTTATAGAAATGATGGGTTTGGATGACCAAATATTCAGCATGGTGGAAGTTGCTGAATTCTAGCAACTCCTTCCTTTGGTTGGCCCTATCTGGCAGAACTCTTCTTATACCATCTTTATCAGAAAGATGATGCTTTCCCTGTTTTCCTAACATAGGAAGAAAGTCTTGACAATGTTCTGTAACGGACCCAACTCATCTCAGATGTCCAGGTGAATTTCTCTTCTGCTTCTAACATCTGAATTGCAGTGGGATTCATCTGCCAGTTCTCCTACAGCTTCCTGCTCTCCAAAATTCCCATTCCCACCCTCACCTTATCTCCCTGCCTAACCAATCAGGATATTGCTAAGATGCTGTCCTTGACCTAGCTGGGTCAAGAAGTTGTGCTGCCTGGACACCACACATTCCCATGGAAGTGATAATGTAATGGCATGTCAGCCCTTTGAAACAGATCAAGTGAGAAAACAGATGACACAAGACATAGTAGAACTCTATTGAAATAGCTAAAGTAACAAACTTGAAAGGATGGAACAATTTCTCTTGCCTCTCTCTTACATCCAAGAAAGTCATGGCATATCACCCTTGAGGGTTTTTTCCCCCTCACCTCTCCTGTCTTTCCAGGCTAAATGGTAGAATTTGTTGGTCTGACCTATTCATTTCAATTCTTCTGTCTCTTTACCACTTCAAGGATAAATAGAAGAGCTTCTTATTGCTGATCAAGAGAATGTACATGACTCTTGATTGCACTTTTGTTCTATGTATGATGATTACTGACAAATTAACTATAGGATAAAAATTATGGCAGGCAGGCAGGCAGGCAGGCAGGCAGGCAGGCAGACAGACAGACAGACAGACAGACAGACAGACAGACAGACAG